>JAGFBZ010002474.1:0-172500 GCA_018398805.1 Hirundichthys speculiger
CGATAAAGAATCGAATCGTTAAACAGTATCAGTAATGGAATTGGAAAAATCTTATCAATTCCCTACTAGTTAGTGTTAAGAAGTGTTGAATTCTAACTAAAAAAAAGTCAATAATTACACTAAGTTAGTGTTAAGGTACTAACTCTCCAAAAACAGTTAAATTAATTCTGTGGTGTGGCACATTTATACACTAACAGTGTTAATTTGAGCTGATTGTGCTGTGGGCAGAAACATTCAGGGGGTACTTGGTGTTGCCCACATGTCTTTTATCCAATGCTGGCTTCATTTTTGCTAAACAAATAGTGGTACAGTAAAAAAAAAAAAAAAAAAAAAAGAAAAAGAAAAAAAAGAAACTTGTTGTTCTTCTATGTACCAGATACGCTGCAGTCAGATGAGTTTTATTACGCTTTTACACAAACACGCACACAGAAGGGAGGATCTCACTTTTCACGACTGTACGAGGGACACGCAAACGCACGCACGGGTGCGTGCACGCACCAACATGCGCCGCAGAGCGCACACGCGCATAAACTACCGACATTACGCACGTGGAAGCGCTGGAAACGCAAAAAAAATAAATAAATAAAATGCAACCGCCGGCACGCGCAGAGGGAGCGAGGACGCGCGCGCTGACGGTGCAGGTACGCAGCTGTGAAGGTGACCGACGCGGTCCCGGGTCCGTTTGGGAGGTTTGCTTTTGACGTGACAAGGCAGCGAGACTTCCAGAGTCAGCGTCTAATCCCCCCCCCCCCCCCCCCGGCGCGAGCGCGCAGGAATGTGCGGCAAGGCGCAAATACAAAACACAAGTGTTTCTGAGAAGAAGAAGCAGAAGAAAAAGAAAAAACACCCTGCAACCCCCGTGGACCGCAGCGGTGCCGCCAGCACCTTCTTTTTTTGTTTTTTTTTCCAGTTCAAACGGCCCGACTCGTGTCTGAGCCAAGTCTGGACCTGGAACCGGACCAGAACTTTGTTTACCAGCATCCACAGCAGATGCAACCGGGCCTAAAATAAGTAAACCAGGATATTTAAAACCAGGAGAGTCAGCAGAGCTCCTCTTTACCGGGTCACGGGCTCAGAAGTAACCTGCACGCGCCCCGACGCACCTTTTCTCTTCCCGGAGGACGAGCGCGTCGTCACGGGAAAAAAAAAAAAAAAAACTAGAGGGGCTGTTTGTGTGACCGGACCGAACCGGAGCGCGAGGCGCTGAGTTAGCCGGTCAGAAACGAGCCGCGGATCTCCGTCACCGCTCCTCCCGCGCGTCAATTCAATTCAATTTTTTTTATATAGCGTCTGTTACAATGACTATTGTCTCTCGGCGCTTTACAGAGACCCAGATCATGACCCCCGAGCAAATATTATTAACTAAAATTATAATATTAAATCCAATCAATGATAATGGCAGGTACCGCTCCTCCTGCGCATCACCGTTTTTATTCTCTCTCAAACAATTATGACGGTTTGTTTAACTTTGGACCCGACGTCCTTCACTCAAAAAATGACACTTTGGATGACCTTAAAAAAAATAATGGAAACAATTTCCACATGAATAAATTGTGTCCTTCCAACCTTATTTACTTGGGTTGTTCCAACTCATGTTGATGGTGTTGAAGCAACACCATCAACATGAGTTGGTCCAACATGAGTTGGGTTGGTTTAACATGAGTTGGTCCAACATGAGTTGGGTTGGTCCAACATGAGTTGGTCCAACATGAGTTGGGTTGGTCCAACATGAGTTGGTCCAACATGAGTTGGGTTGGTCCAACATGAGTTGGGTTGGTCCAACATGAATTGGGTTGGTCCACATGGAACCCAACATGAGTTGGGTCCAACATGAGTTGGTTGGTCCAACATGGTTTGGGGTCAACATGAGTTGGGTTTGTCCACCATGAGTTGGGTCCAACATGAGTTGGGTTGGTTTACATGAGTTGGTCCAACATGAGTTGGGTTGGTCCAACATGAGTTGGGTTGGTCCAACATGAGTTGGTCCAACATGAGTTGGGTTGGTTTAACATGAGTTGGTCCAACATGAGTTGGGTTGGTCCAACATGAGTTGGTCCAACATGAGTTGGGTTGGTCCAACATGAGTTGGTCCAACATGAGTTGGGTTGGTCCAACATGAGTTGGTCCAACATGAGTTGGGTTGGTCCAACAAGTTGGTCAGTTGGGTTGGTCCAACATGAGTTGGGCCAACTGATGGGTTGGTCCAACATGAGTTGGTCCAACATGAGTTGGGTTGGTTTAACATGAGTTGGTCCAACATGAGTTGGGTTGGTCCAACATGAGTTGGTCCAACATGAGTTGGGTTGGTCCAACATGAGTTGGGTTGGTCCAACATGAGTTGGTCCAACATGAGTTGGGTTGGTTTAACATGAGTTGGTCCAACATGAGTTGGGTTGGTCCAACATGAGTTTGGTCCAACATGAGTTGGAACAAGTTGGTCCAACTGAGTTGGTTGGTCCAACATGAGTTGGGTTGGTCCAACATGAGTTGGGGTCATGAGTTGGGTCAACATGAGTTGGGTTTCCAAATGAGTTGGTCCAACATGAGTTGGGTCCAACATGGGTTTGGTCAACATGAGTTGGTCCAACGAGTGGGTTGGTCCAAGTTGGTCCCAACATGAGTTGGGTTGGTCCAACATGAGTTGGGTTGGTCCATGTTGGTCCAACATGAGTTGGTTCCACATGAGTTGGGTTGGTCCAACATGAGTTGGGTTGGTCCAACATGAGTTGGTTGGTCCAACATGAGTTGGGTTGGTCCAACATGAGTTGGTCCAACATGAGTTGGGTTGGTCCAACATGAGTTGGACCAACATAAGTTGGGTTGTCCAACATGAGTTGGTCCAACATGAGTTGGGTTGGTCCAACATGAGTTGGGTTCCAATGAGTCCAACTGAGTTGGGTTGGTCCAACATGAATTGGTCCAACATGAGTTGGACCAACTCATGTTGATGGTGTTGCTTCAACACCATCAACATAAGTTTAACCAACCCAAGTAAATTAAGTTTGATTGACTGAATTAAATAAGGTTGGAAGAACACAATTTATTCATGTGGAAATTGTTTCCATTATTTTTTTTTAAGTTCATCCAAAGTGTCATTTTTTGAGTGTAACAAAAGGGAACCATGTGCTATTAGCTGGTGGCTAACTCCTGTGAGAACTGTTAAAGCCGTGTTACAATGATGTAGCAGATCCTGCTCTGCAACACCTGACAGTCTTGACACAGGTACAAGGATTATTTAATCAACCTCCTGATCCTGGACAGAGCAAGTTTTTAAAAGGAACAGACTTTATTGTACAAACTCACATTCAAACACAGACAGGACTTAACTCAGGGTGACACAAATGAACATGTTAAATGTAAGGGGTCTTGAATCAACAGGGGGTCAAACCAGCAACAGACTTTACGTGGCAGCATTAAATCAAATAGTTAACAAATAAACACACCAGGGCTGCAAAGGATGCTGGGAAACGACCCAGAAGGACCTGCCAGATCACTACAATATTTTGCTGCAAACCGTTTATCACCAGAATCTCATTATTTTGGGAGGTAATATTTCCATTTGGTATTGTACTCCCAAGAGAAGAATCTCTTGTTGATATCACATCTATATAATGGAAGGTTCCGGACACGCATGGTGGACGTCAAGATTTGAAGTCTATCAAATTCAATCATGACAAATAGACAAAAATAAGGGAAAGTGGTAGACTGTCAGCTGGTGATGTGTCTGTATGGGATTGCGCTTGTATTTAGATTACAGTTGACCCTCACCTGCACAGGTTCCAGGTGTCTCCTTTCAACTGGTCTACTGCGAAGTCTCGCGATAACCTCCGTGATTTTCAGGGGCTTTGAGGTCGACCTGTTGCCTTAACTTGATCGACTCTTGTTGTCTCAACTTGATCGGATCTTTTTCACGTGTAGTTGCTGCTATCACTTCAGTCTGACTTCATATAATTATGCTCATGACGTGAACTTTAAATGATCACGTCAAGGCTAAATGTTGTGCTTTTGTTAATTTAACAGTCTGCCAGGTTCCTTTTTTTTGAGTGTTCTGAGTCGATGTGATCTTTTAAAACCCAGAACATGAGTGTGTGCTGAGAATGCAGATATTTAGTCTTTTAATGGAGTTTTTTTTATCGTTTCTGCTCCTCCTGGACAACAACAGTGTTTTCTTCCTGTTGCAGCTCCGACTGCCGTGGGTCCACGTGTGAACTACGGTGGTCAGAACAAGAATGTGAGCCTCTTGAAATTAGCTCTTTTTCTGTGTTTGTTGGCCGTAAAATGTGATTTGGTCTCAGTCGTAATAAAAGACAGAGTGTGCTAAAGCTTTTGAAACGCAAACAAATATCACCTCTGGTGTGTTTATTGGACGGAGGAAGCCAAAGATCCGACGAAACAAACGTCGACTGACACGACTGCGGGACAGCTGGGCGAAAGTGGAAGGAGGACACGTCAAAGGTGTCCTTCCAGATGTTGAAGGACAGCTGGTGATTTTAATTAGAGAAGTGTGAAAGCTGCTAAAACGAAGCACTTTTCTGGTATTGTTGTTAAGTGTCACGATCCTCTAGTTCTGGTTGAGTCCATAAACTCCGGTCTTAACGCCTCTCCGTCTGCCTGGAGAACTCGCCTGAAGGGTGTGAGGACGTCTGGAGCTTTTTTATTGATGAGATTATGAGCGTTAGCGTCATAATCAGCTCCTGCCTCTGATGAACCCTCCATCTCCGTCACGTGCTCCGCTGGTTTGGACCAGTCTCGACTCGTCAGTCTGTTGTTTTTTGGAGGAAATTATTGGTCACGTGGAGCCTGTTGGGTCTCCTGATCATCCAAGTCCACCTCGTCTTTTTAAAACAGGATTTTTCCACCTCGGCACCACATGTGCTCGACGTTATTAACGGCAGATTTGGGATCGCATCCAGCGAGTTTTGAAACACAGCAACACAGCAAATAAAAGAATATTTAACGTTAAGCATCAGTCGTCTTTACAGACACTGCAGCAAACTCTTGTTCAACCCAAACCAACAATGACGGAGAAAAATTTGTGGCGAGTAAAATACAAAGGACACAAAATCCACTAATCACAGGTCTTTCGGTTTACGTCAGCGCAACGTGCAGTTACATTTGGACAGAGGTGCTTGTCAGGTTACGGTGAAGGGTTCACACCTACGGCTTTGACGCATTAGTATAAATCAGCCTTTTGACTCTGTATTTTCAAATGTTGGGCCGATGTCTTAGATTGCTTTCCTTTCTAAAGTTCTGAAGAACATCGTTGACCACCGATAGGGCATTCTCAGATAAAGAGAACATTCTTCAGGTGCTCCAGTTTGGGCTGGAGTCCACCACCAGGTGCTCCAGTCTGGGCTGGAGTCCACCACCAGGTGCTCCAGTCTGGGCTGGAGTCCACCACCAGGTGCTCCAGTCTGGGCTGGAGGGCATTCAGGCTGGTGCTTCAGAGTGGTCCAGGTCCTACTGGAGAACGACTGTGGGAGCTGCCGAGTCCTCCGCAGCGCCTCTCAAATGTGGAGAACCTCAAGGACCTCTTCTAGGCCCTCTTCTCCTCTCATGTTTACTTCATTTAATTCTAATGCTGATGACAGTCAAATTTATGTGCCTCTAAAACAGAAAAGTGCAAACAATTACTGGAGTGCACTGAAGAAACTAAGGCATGGATGTCAAAGTGTTTTTTTGTGCTTTAATGACAAAATTGGGTGCATCAGGTGGGCCTGATGTGCCAAACTGAATCCAGTTATTGACTTGAATATGAAAACTATTTTCCCTCTTTGAACATATTACAAGGTTGTATTTATGTAAGACGTCCTGGTTGGGTCTATATAAGTGGGCCCGGTTGCAGCTAGATAAGGGGTCCAGGTTGCGTCTATGTAAGGGGTCCCGGTTGCAAATAAGGGGTCCAGGTTGCGTCTATGTAAGGGGTCCAAGTTGGATCTATATAAGTATAAGTAAGGTTAAGTCTAGATAAGGGGTCCAGGTTGCGTCTATGTAAGGGGTCCAAGTTGGATCTATATAAGTATAAGTAAGGTTAAGTCTAGATAAAGGGGCCAAGGTTGCATCTATATAAGGGGTCCAAGTTGGGTTCAGATAAGGGTCAAGGTTGCATCTAGATAAGGGGTCCAGGTTGCATCTATGTAAGGGGTCCAAGTTGGGTCTATATAAGTGGTTTAGGTTGCGTCTAGATAAGGGGTCCAGGTTGCATCTAGATAAGGGGTCCAGGTTGCGTCTAGATAAGGGGTCCAAGTTGGGTCTATATAAGTGGTTTAGGTTGCGTCTAGATAAGGGGTCCAGGTTGCGTCTAGATAAGGGGTCCAAGTTGGGTCTATATAAGTGATCTAGGTTGCGTCTAGATAAGGGGTCCAGGTTGCGTCTAGATAAGGGGTCTAGGTTGTGTCTAGATAAGGGGTCTAGGTTGCGTCTAGATAAGGGGTCTAGGTTGCGTCTAGATAAGGTGTCCAGGTTGCTCTAGATAAGTGATCCAAGTTGGGTCTATATAAGTGGTCTAGGTTGCGTCTAGATAAGGTGTCAAGGTTGCTTTAGATAAGGGGTCCAGGTTGCGTCTATGTAAGGAGTTCAGGTTGCACCTAACTAAGGCGACCAGGTTGCATCTACAGTCATGGAAAAAATTATTAGACCACCATTTTTTCTTCCTTTCTTGTTCATTTTAATACCTGGTACCACTAAACGTCATCATGTGACTTAAAACAGACAGAAAAGAAAACACTGAATGCATAAAAGCAGTGTTTTTGGCAGTACAACGCCATAGCTATTGATGTAAAAACTTAAGTGATTTAGGTTATAATCAAGAAAACCATGGAAAATGGTAAGATATCAGCTCTTAAATAAAACTGTTATGAGCAATCTTTGTGGTTATTGTTGTGTTTGTCCAAACAAATGTACCTTTAGTTGTACCAGGCATTAAAATGAACAAGAAACTGAAGAAAACAAGGGTGGTCTAATAATTTTTTCCATGACTGTATATAAGGGGTCTAGGTTGCTCTAGATAAGGTGTCCAGGTTGCGTCTAAATAAGGGGTCCAGGTTGCGTCTAGATAAGGGGTCTAGGTTGCGTCTAGATAAGGGGTCTAGGTTGCGTCTAGATAAGGGGTCTAGGTTGCTCTAGATAAGGGGTCCAGGTTGCTCTAGATTAGGTGTCAAGGTTGCTATAGATAAGGTGTCCAGGTTGCGTCTAGATAAGGGGTCTAAGTTGCATCTAGATAAGGAGTCTAGGTTGCTCTATATAAGGGGTCCAGGTTGCGTCTATGTAAGGAGTTCAGGTTGCATCTAACTGAGGCAACCAGGTTGCATCTATATAAGGGGTCTATGTTGCTCTATATAAGGTGTCCAGGTTGGGGCTATGTAAGGAGTTCAGGTTGCATCTAACTAAGGCGACCAGGTTGCATCTATATAAGGGGTCTAGGTTGCGTCTAAACAAGGGGTCTAGGTTGCGTCTAGATAAGGGGTCCAGGTTGTGTCTAGATAAGGAGTCTAGGTTGCGTCTAGATAAGGGGTCTAGGTTGCGTCTAGATAAGGGGTCCAGGTTGTGTCTAGATAAGGAGTCTAGGTTGTGTCTAGATAAGGGGTCCAGGTTGCTCTAGATAAGGGGTCCAGGTTGCTCTAGATAAGGGGTCCAGGTTGCGTCTAGATAAGGGGTCTAGGTTGCGTCTAGATAAGGGGTCTAGGTTGCGTCTAGATAAGGGGTCTAGGTTGCTCTAGATAAGGGGTCCAGGTTGCTCTAGATAAGGGGTCTAGGTTGCTCTAGATAAGGGGTCTAGGTTGCGTCTAGATAAGGGGTCTAGGTTGCGTCTAGATAAGGGGTCTAGGTTGCTCTAGATAAGGGGTCCAGGTTGCTCTAGATAAGGGGTCTAGGTTGCTCTAGATAAGGGGTCTAGGTTGCTCTAGATAAGGGGTCTAGGTTGCTCTAGATAAGGGGTCTAGGTTGCTCTAGATAAGGGGTCCAGGTTGCTCTAGATAAGGTGTCAAGGTTGCTATAGATAAGGTGTCCAGGTTGCGTCTAGATAAGGGGTCTAAGTTGCATCTAGATAAGGGGTCTAGGTTGCTCTATATAAGGGGTCCAGGTTGCGTCTATGTAAGGAGTTCAGGTTGCATCTAACCAAGGCAACCAGGTTGCATCTATATAAGGGGTCTAGGTTGCTCTATATAAGGGGTCCAGGTTGCGTCTATGTAAGGAGTTCAGGTTGCATCTAACTAAGGCGACCAGGTTGCTCTATATAAGGGGTCCAGGTTGCGTCTATGTAAGGAGTTCAGGTTGCATCTAACTAAGGCAACCAGGTTGCATCTATATAAGGGGTCTAGGTTGCTCAATATAAGGGGTCCAGGTTGCGTCTATGTAAGGAGTTCAGGTTGCATCTAACTAAGGCGACCAGGTTGCATCTATATAAGTGGTCTAGGTTGCGTCTATGTAGGGAGTTCAGGTTGCATCTAACTAAGGCGACCAGGTTGCATCTATATAAGGGGTCTAGGTTGCTCTATATAAGGTGTCCAGGTTGGGGCTATGTAAGGAGTTCAGGTTGCATCTAACTAAGGCGACCAGGTTGCATCTATATAAGGGGTCTAGGTTGCGTCTATGTAAGGAGTTCAGGTTGCATCTAACTGAGGCAACCAGGTTGCATCTATATAAGGGGTCTAGGTTGCTCTATATAAGGTGTCCAGGTTGGGGCTATGTAAGGAGTTCAGGTTGCATCTAACTAAGGCGACCAGGTTGCATCTATATAAGGGGTCTAGGTTGCGTCTAAACAAGGGGTCTAGGTTGCGTCTAGATAAGGGGTCCAGGTTGCTCTTGATAAGGGGTCCAGGTTGCTCTAGATAAGGTGTCAAGGTTGCTATAGATAAGGTGTCCAGGTTGCGTCTAGATAAGGGGTCTAAGTTGCGTCTAGATAAGGGGTCTAGGTTGCGTCTAGATAAGGGGTCCAGGTTGCTCTAGATAAGGGGTCTAGGTTGCTCTAGATAAGGGGTCTAGGTTGCTCTAGATAAGGGGTCCAGGTTGCTCTAGATAAGGGGTCTAGGTTGCTCTAGATAAGGGGTCTAGGTTGCGTCTAGATAAGGGGTCTAGGTTGCTCTAGATAAGGGGTCCAGGTTGCGTCTAGATAAGGGGTCTAGGTTGCGTCTAGATAAGGGGTCTAGGTTGCTCTAGATAAGGGGTCCAGGTTGCTCTAGATAAGGGGTCTAGGTTGCTCTAGATAAGGGGTCTAGGTTGCTCTAGATAAGGGGTCTAGGTTGCTCTAGATAAGGGGTCCAGGTTGCTCTAGAGAAGGTGTCAAGGTTGCTATAGATAAGGTGTCCAGGTTGCGTCTAGATAAGGGGTCTAAGTTGCATCTAGATAAGGGGTCTAGGTTGCTCTATATAAGGGGTCCAGGTTGCGTCTATGTAAGGAGTTCAGGTTGCATCTAACTAAGGCAACCAGGTTGCATCTATATAAGGGGTCTAGGTTGCTCTATATAAGGGGTCCAGGTTGCGTCTATGTAAGGAGTTCAGGTTGCATCTAACTAAGGCGACCAGGTTGCATCTATATAAGTGGTCTAGGTTGCGTCTATGTAGGGAGTTCAGGTTGCATCTAACTAAGGCGACCAGGTTGCATCTATATAAGGGGTCTAGGTTGCTCTATATAAGGTGTCCAGGTTGGGGCTATGTAAGGAGTTCAGGTTGCATCTAACTAAGGCGACCAGGTTGCATCTATATAAGGGGTCTAGGTTGCGTCTATGTAAGGAGTTCAGGTTGCATCTAACTGAGGCAACCAGGTTGCATCTATATAAGGGGTCTAGGTTGCTCTATATAAGGTGTCCAGGTTGGGGCTATGTAAGGAGTTCAGGTTGCATCTAACTAAGGCGACCAGGTTGCATCTATATAAGGGGTCTAGGTTGCGTCTAAACAAGGGGTCTAGGTTGCGTCTAGATAAGGGGTCCAGGTTGCTCTTGATAAGGGGTCCAGGTTGCTCTAGATAAGGTGTCAAGGTTGCTATAGATAAGGTGTCCAGGTTGCGTCTAGATAAGGGGTCTAAGTTTGCGTCTAGATAAGGGGTCTAGGTTGCGTCTAGATAGGGGTCCAGGGGGTCTCTAGATAAGGGGTCTAGGTTGCTCTAGATAAGGGGTCTAGGTTGCTCTAGATAAGGGGTCCAGGTTGCTCTAGATAAGGGGTGGTTGCTCTAGATAAGGGTCTAGGTCTCTAGATAAGGGGTCTAGGTTGCTCTAGATAAGGGTCTAGGTTGCGTCTAGATAAGGGGTAGGTTGCTCTAGATAAGGGTCTAGGTTGCTCTAGATAAGGGGTCCAGGTTGCGTCTAGATAAGGGGTCTAGGTTGCTCTAGATAAGGGGGTCTAGATAAGGGTTAGGTTGCTCTAGATAAGGGGTCTAGGTTGCTCTAGATAAGGGGTCCAGGTTGCTCTAGAGAAGGTGTCAAGGTTGCTATAGATAAGGTGTCCAGGTTGCGTCTAGATAAGGGGTCTAAGTTGCATCTAGATAAGGGGTCTAGGTTGCTCTATATAAGGGGTCCAGGTTGCGTCTATGTAAGGAGTTCAGGTTGCATCTAACTAAGGCAACCAGGTTGCATCTATATAAGGGGTCTAGGTTGCTCTATATAAGGGGTCCAGGTTGCGTCTATGTAGGGAGTTCAGGTTGCATCTAACTGAGGCAACCAGGTTGCATCTATAAGGGGTCTAGGTTGCTCTATATAAGGTGTCCAGGTTGGGGCTATGTAAGGAGTTCAGGTTGCATCTAACTAAGGCGACCAGGTTGCATCTATATAAGGGGTCTAGGTTGCGTCTAAACAAGGGGTCTAGGTTGCGTCTAGATAAGGGGTCTAGGTTGTGTCTAGATAAGGGGTCCAGGTTGCTCTTGATAAGGGGTCCAGGTTGCTCTAGATAAGGTGTCAAGGTTGGGGCTATGTAAGGAGTTCAGGTTGCATAACTAAGGCGACCAGGTTGCATCTATATAAGTGGTCTAGGTTGCGTCATAGGGAGTTCAGGTTGCATCTAACTAAGGCGACCAGGTTGCATCTATATAAGGGGTCTAGGTTGCTCTATATAAGGTGTCCAGGTTGGGGCTATGTAAGGAGTTCAGGTTGCATCTAACTAAGGCGACCAGGTTGCATCTATATAAGGGGTCTAGGTTGCGTCTATGTAAGGAGTTCAGGTTGCATCTAACTGAGGCAACCAGGTTGCATCTATATAAGGGGTCTAGGTTGCTCTATATAAGGTGTCCAGGTTGGGGCTATGTAAGGAGTTCAGGTTGCATCTAACTAAGGGCGACAGGGTTGCATCTATATAAGGGGTCTAGGTTGCGTCTAAACAAGGGGTAGGTTGCTCTTGATAAGGGGTCCAGGTTGCTCTAGATAAGGTGTCAAGGTTGCTATATAAGGTGTCCAGGTTGCGTCTAGATAAGGGGTCTAAGTTGGTTTAGCTAGATAAGGGGTAGGTTGCTCTAGATAAGGGGTCAGTCTCAGATAAGGGGTCTAGATAAGGGGTCCAGGTTGCTCTAGATAAGGGGTCTAGGTTGCTCTAGATAAGTTTCTAGATAAGGGGTCTAGGTTGCTCTAGATAAGGGGTCTAGGTTGCGTCTAGATAAGGGTCTAGGTTGCGTCTAGATAAGGGGTCTAGGTTGCTCTAGATAAGGGGTCCAGGTTGCTCTAGATAAGGGGTCTCTCTAGATAAGGGGTCTAGGTTGCTCTAGATAAGGGGTCTAGGTGCTCTAGATAAGGGGTCCAGGTTTAGAGAAGGTCAAGGTTTGCTATAGATAAGGTGTCCAGGTTGCGTCTAGATAAGGGTCTAAGTTGCTCTAGATAAGGGGTCTAGGTTGCTCTATATATAAGGGGTCCAGGTTATCTATAAGGCAGGTTGCATCTATATAATGGGTCTAGGTTGCTATGTAAGGAGTTCAGGTTGCATCTAACTAAGGCGAACCAGGTTGCATCTATATAAGGGGTCTAGGTTGCGGGTCCAGGTATGTTCAGGTTGCATCTCTAAGGCGACCAGGTTGCATCTATATAAGGGTCTAGGTTAGTTCAGGTTGCATCTAACTAGGCGACCAGGTTGCATCTATATAAGGGGTCTAGGTTTGCTCTATATAAGGTGTCCAGGTTGGGGCTATGTAAGGAGTTCAGGTTGCATCTAACTAAGGCGACCAGGTTGCATCTATATAAGGGGTCTAGGTTGCGTCTAAAGGTTAGGTTTCAGGTGCTCTTATAAGGGGTCAGGTTGCTCTAGATAAGGTGTCAAGGTTGCGTCTAGATAGGTTCTAAGTTGCGTCTAGATAAGGGGTCTAGGTTGCGTCTATCAGAGATAAGGGGTCCAGGTTGCTCTAGATAAGGGGTCTAGGTGCTCTAGATAAGGGGTCCAGGTTGCTCTAGATAAGGTGTCAAGGTTGCTATAGATAGGGGTAGGTTGCGTCTAGATAAGGGGTCTAGGTTGCTCTAGATAAGGGGTCCAGGTTGCTCTAGATAAGGGGTCTAGGTTGCTCTAGATAAGGGGTCTAGGTTGCTCTAGATAAGGGGTCCAGATAAGTTGCTCTAGATAAGGGGTCTAGGTTGCTCTAGATAAGGGGTCTAGTTGCTCTAGATAAGGGGTCTAGGTTGCTAGATAAGGGGGTCTAGGTTGCTCAGAAAGGTGTCAAGGTTGCTATAGATAAGGTGTCCAGGTTGCGTCTAGATAAGGGGTCTAAGTTGCATCTAGATAAGGGGTCTAGGTTGCTCTATATAAGGGGTCCAGGTTGCGTCTATGTAAGGAGTTCAGGTTGCATCTAACTAAGGCAACCAGGTTGCATCTATATAAGGGGTCTAGGTTGCTCTATATAAGGGGTCCAGGTTGCGTCTATGTAAGGAGTTCAGGTTGCATCTAACTAAGGCGACCAGGTTGCATCTATATAAGGGGTCTAGGTTGCTCTATATAAGGGGTCCAGGTTGCGTCTATGTAAGGAGTTCAGGTTGCATCTAACTAAGGCAACCAGGTTGCATCTATATAAGGGGTCTAGGTTGCTCTATATAAGGGGTCCAGGTTGCGTCTATGTAGGGAGTTCAGGTTGCATCTAACTGAGGCAACCAGGTTGCATCTATATAAGGGGTCTAGGTTGCTCTATATAAGGTGTCCAGTTTGGGGCTATGTAAGGAGTTCAGGTTGCATCTAACTAAGGCGACCAGGTTGCATCTATATAAGGGGTCTAGGTTGCGTCTAAACAAGGGGTCTAGGTTGCGTCTAGATAAGGGGTCTAGGTTGTGTCTAGATAAGGGGTCCAGGTTGCTCTTGATAAGGGGTCCAGGTTGCTCTAGATAAGGTGTCAAGGTTGGGGCTATGTAAGGAGTTCAGGTTGCATCTAACTAAGGCGACCAGGTTGCATCTATATAAGGGGTCTAGGTTGCGTCTAAACAAGGGGTCTAGGTTGCGTCTAGATAAGGGGTCCAGGTTGTGTCTAGATAAGGGGTCCAGGTTGCTCTTGATAAGGTGTCAAGGTTGCTATAGATAAGGGGTCCAGGTTGCTCTTGATAAGGTGTCAAGGTTGCTATAGATAAGGGGTCCAGGTTGCGTCTAGATAAGGGGTCTAAGTCGCGTCTAGATAAGGGGTCCAGGTTGCTCTAGATAAGGGGTCTAGGTTGCTCTAGATAAGGGGTCTAGGTTGCTCTAGATAAGGGGTCCAGGTTGCTCTAGATAAGGGGTCTAGGTTGCTCTAGATAAGGGGTCTAGGTGCTCTAGATAAGGGGTCTAGGTTGCTCTAGATAAGGGGTCCAGGTTGCGTCTAGATAAGGGGTCTAGGTGCGTCTAATAAGGGGTCTAGGTTGCTCTAGATAAGGGGTCTATAGGGGTCCAGGGTTGCTAGATAAGGGTCCAGGTTGCTCTTGTCTAGATAAGGGGTCCAGGTTGTAAGAAGGGGTCTAAGTTGCGTCTAGATAAGGGGTCCAGGTTGCTCTAGATAAGGGGTCTAGGTTGCTCTAGATAAGGGGTCTAGGTTGCTCTAGATAAGGGGTCCAGGTTCTCTAATAAGGGGTCTAGGTTGCTCTAGATAAGGGGTCTAGGTTGCTCTAGATAAGGGGGTCTAGGTTGCGTCTAGATAAGGGGGTCAGGTTGCGTCTAGGTCCAGGTTGCGTCTAGATAAGGGGTCTAGGTTGCGTCTAAATAAGGGGTCTAGGTTGCTCTAGATAAGGGGTCTAGGTTGCGTCTAGATAAGGGGTCTAGGTTGCTCTAGATAAGGGGTCCAGGTTGCGTCTAGATAAGGGGTCTAGGTTGCGTCTAAACAAGGGGTCTAGGTTGCGTCTAGATAAGGGGTCCAGGTTGCTCTTGCTCTAGATAGGTTGGTTGCTCTAGATAAGGGTGTCAAGGTTGGTTGCTAGATAAGGGTCCAGGTTGCGTCTAGATAAGGGGTCTAGGTTGCGTCTAGATAAGGGGTCTAGGTTGCGTCTAGATAAGGGGTCCAGGTTGCTCTAGATAAGGGGTCTAGGTTGCTCTAGATAAGGGGTCTAGGTTGCTCTAGATAAGGGGTCCAGGTTGCTCTAGATAAGGGGTCTAGGTTGCTCTAGATAAGGGGTCTAGGTTGCGTCTAGATAAGGGGTCTAGGTTGCTCTAGATAAGGGGTCCAGGTTGCGTCTAGATAAGGGGTCTAGGTTGCGTCTAGATAAGGGGTCTAGGTTGCTCTAGATAAGGGGTCTCCAGATAAGGGGTTGGTTGCTCTAGATAAGGGGTCTAGGCTCTAGATAAGGGGTCTAGTCTCCTAGATAAGGGGTCTAGGTTGCTCTAGATAAGGGTAGGTCTCTAGATAAGGGGTCTAGTTGGTCTAGAAAGGGGGTCTAGGTTGCTCTATATAGGGGTCCAGGTCTAGGGCTATAAGGGGGTCTAGATAAGGGGTCTAGGTTGCTCTATATAAGGGGTCCAGGTGGTGCGTCTATAAGGGTTCAGGTCATCTAGATAAGGGTCCAGGTTGCATCTATATAAGGGGTCTAGGTTGGTCTCTAGATAAGGGGTCCAGGTTGCGTCTATGTAAGGAGTTCAGGTTGCATCTAACTAAGGCAAGGTTGCATCTATATAAGGGGTCTAGGTTGCTCTATATAAGGGGTCCAGGTTGCGTCTAGTAGGGGTTCAGGTTGCATCTAACTGGGCAACCAGGTTGCATCTATATAAGGGGTCTAGGTTGCTCTATATAAGGGGTCCAGGTTGGGGCTAGTAAGGAGTTCAGGTTGCATCTAACTAAGGGGTTGCTAGGTTGCTCTATATAAGGGGTCTAGGTTGCTCTAAACAAGGGGGTCTAGGTTGCGTCTAGATAAGGGGTCTAGGTTGTGTCTAGATAAGGGGTCCAGGTTGCTCTCTGATAAGGGGTCCAGGTTGCTCTAGATAAGGTGTCAAGGTTGGGGGCTAGGTAAGGAGTTCAGGTTGCATCTAACTAAGGCGACCAGGTTGCAGATCTATATAAGGGGTCTAGGTTGCGTCTAGATAAGGGGTCTAGGTTGCGTCTAGATAAGGGGTCAGGTTGGTCTAGATAAGGGGTCCAGGTTGCTCTTGATAAGGTGTCAAGGTTGCTATAGATAAGGGGTCCAGGTTGCTCTTGATAAGGTGTCAAGGTTGCTATAGATAAGGGGTCCAGGTTGCGTCTAGATAAGGGGTCTAAGTTGCGTCTAGATAAGGGGTCCAGGTTGCTCTAGATAAGGGGTCTAGGTTGCTCTAGATAAGGGGTCTAGGTTGCTCTAGATAAGGGGTCCAGGTTGCTCTAGATAAGGGGTCTAGGTTGCTCTAGATAAGGGGTCTAGGTTGCTCTAGATAAGGGGTCTAGGTTGCGTCTAGATAAGGGGTCTAGGTTGCTCTAGATAAGGGGTCCAGGTTGCGTCTAGATAAGGGGTCTAGGTTGCGTCTAGATAAGGGGTCTAGGTTGCTCTAGATAAGGGGTCTAGGTTGCGTCTAGATAAGGGGTCCAGGTTGCTCTTGATAAGGTGTCAAGGTTGCTATAGATAAGGGGTCCAGGTTGCTCTTGATAAGGTGTCAGGTTGCTCTATAGATAAGGGGTCCAGGTTGCTCTAGATAAGGGTTCTAGGTTGCTCTAGATAAGGGGTCTAGGTTGCTCTAGTCTAGAGATAAGGGGTCTAGGTTGCTCTAGATAAGGGGTCTAGGTTGCTCTAGATAAGGGGTCCAGGTTGCTCTAGATAAGGGGTCTAGGTTGCTCTAGATAAGGGGTCTAGGTTGCTCTAGATAAGGGGTCTAGGTTGCGTCTAGATAAGGGGTCTAGGTTGCTCTAGATAAGGGGTCCAGGTTGCGTCTAGATAAGGGGTCTAGGTTGCTCTAGATAAGGGGTCTAGGTTGCGTCTAGATAAGGGGTCTAGGTTGCGTAAGGGGTCTAGAGATAAGGGGGGGTCTAGGTTGCTCTAGATAAGGGGTCTAGGTTGGTCTCTAGATAAGGGGTCTAGGTTGCGTCTAAACAAGGGGTCTAGGTTGCTCTAGATAAGGGGTCTAGGTTGCTCTAGATAAGGGGTCTAGGTTGCTCTAGATAAGGGGTCTAGGCTGCTCTAGATAAGGGGTCTAGGCTGCGTGCATCCTGCTATCAACACGGAGGACCACACCAGGATGTCTGTTTTTAAATATAAATACATTAATACACGAGGAGGCATCGATGCTGCATTAAACTTAAACCCTCAGAGCATCTGTCCACTCAGCTCGTCCTCCCCCAGATTCTGAGGATACTGACGTCTTTTCATCACCGTGTCAGTAACTCATGGAAAAATGATCACATGTGGATCAAAAAGAAGTCAAAGAAAAAAAAAAAGAAAGACAAGACAAGGAAAACAAGAGAGGATTCAGTGCACCTATGAGATCTTTCCAGATGATACATCTTGAAAAAGGGGGTTTGTTTTTTTTTTTTCCATTTTCAGCTTTTTAAATGACTGACAACAGCTGGTTTTACAGTAAGACCATCGTCTGCATGATGTGTCACATCTCAAATGAAGAGTAAGCCACAACGGCTGTGCGTCCATGTCCAAACTGGACTGAACGAGAACTCCAAAACTCAGGAAAAGAAATAAGAAGTGCAACAATAACAGCCTCCTTTAGAAACGTTAAATGAAATCCACAAGTGAATGCAGTCGATCCATCCTCTGAAACCAGAAAGTGACGAAACATCGTTGAAACTATTGCGTCCTAATGAAGAGAATGAGAAAATAATCCTGTGGTTTCTAATCTAACTGTAATCCTCCTCATCTCCAGTGAAGCGCTGTGCGATGATTTAGCTGACAGGGGGCCTGGGGCCACACTTCAGAGGGCCCGAATCCCCCGGAGGGGAAGCCAGGCTGAGATATGGCCAGTCACAACGGACAGATTTACTGTTTCAATCAAGTGCGAGCGCGGGATCGGATGAACACTGTGACCTTCCGGCACGCTATGCTGCCGTGACGGCGGATGACTCACGACAGCAGAATGTGATGGAGCAGGAAACATCATTTGTAATTGCAGCATTAACTTCACAGGGCTGACAACAGTAAACATGCTATTTTTGAAACACATTTATGGGCCACTTGAGGGACATCCATCTCCTGGAATTAGAGGAGACAACGAGGAATGGAGCGTCCTGGAAAGGCGGACTGCATTCGCTCTGCCTGTTGCCCCGACTGCAAAAATAAAGAGGGTAAACAGCTGGAGCGGAGCGGGACGCGCAGATGGGCGCAAAAAAAAAAAAAAAAAAAAAAACCACGACGGCCACTCGCCGATGAGGCGAATAACACTGATTATCTCGTAGCAGCTGTGCGTGTCACTGTCTGGGAAGCAGGAAGTGGACAAATTTTTTTATTATCAGTTGTGGAAGAACATAACGGTTAGATGTACGTGAACACATGCATGCGCGGTGAGAAAAAGGTTCAACTGAAGTCCAGTGAAAAAAGGAGAATCTGCCGCTTTTAATTCAATTCAGTTCAATTCAGTTTTATTTGTATAGTGTCTGCTTACAATGTTAATTGTCTCTACGCGCTTTACAGAGACCAGATCATGACCCCGAGCAAATATTAACTAAAATTTAGGGCTGGGCAACGATTAAAAATTTTATCGTGATTAATCGCATTATTTCCCTGATTAATCACGATTAATCGCATTGTATACGCAAAATCAAATAATGATTTCAAAAGTAGTGTAAAGGTCACTTTTATTTAAATGTTCTGCTGCCATATGAACTAAAGTGTCATAACATTTGTTGTTCAAACACTTTTAACATCAGCACTTGTCAGTAACACATATTTAGTGTAAATCTCATCTTAAAAAATGTAAAATAAAATAAAGCTTATTGCCACTGCCAGGGCATTAATGTCATCCTGATTTTATAAAAAATAAACAAGTCTACAAACAAAATCCAACAAAATGATTGTGTCTCAGCACAATCAGAACATTAAAACATTAATTTCTGAGGTAACAGCAGAAACTTTTAACGGGGAGTTCAACTTGTCAGTTGTTACAAATAACCTTGTTTCTGTTGAATCCTCCGTCTGTGAGAACTTTAAAATGAAAATGTCCATGTAAAAGTTCAGTAATTTTACCAATCTGTGTATCATTCATTCTATTTTCAATTGTCAATCAAAAATAAAAAAAAATTAAAAAAGTTACATTTTATTACGTTTTTCATTTTTTAATCTAATACAAAAAAAAAAAAAAAAAAATGCCTGTTTTTTTTATATTTCAATTTTAGACTTGGGTCAAAAATATGAAATTAAAAAACAGCCCACAGAACTGAATTAGTTTTATAATCAATGACTGGACTTTCTGTTGTCATTACACATCTGTGCCACTAGATGGAGCCGCACTGCAGTAACCAGCTAGAGAACAGCAGGACAGTGAACACATGGAGCAGATCTGATGGAACATGGAGGAATGACCACAAAGTTTTGTTGCAGTCTAGAATTTTTTTTTTTTTTTTTAGACAGAATTGTTAAATATTGCTACCTGAGTTGCTACCTGAACTGTAAAGTTCACGGATTTCTACCGTTCTCCATGCCTGTTTTAGCTTTTCACATTTACCTGCCAGTTCTCTTCTGGTTCCGCAGCAGCCAGTAACAGACTTTTCAAAACAAAAGCATCTGAGCAACATGCGTTAACGCGCGATAAAATAAATGTCGGCGTGAATAAATTAATGCGTTAACGCGATAACGCGTTAACTTACACCAGCCCTACTAAAATTATAATATTAAATCATATTAATTCTGTGGGATTTTAAAAAGTAAAGACAACAGAAAGGCATCTGATGGTATTTGGACCTGGTATGAGGCGAACACTATCCAAGACAACGAAGGTGAAGCTGAAGGAAAAATAATCATGTGGTTCAATCGCTGTTACTCCAGAGCTCCTGGTACCCGTAGCCATGAACCCTCCACCTCCGTGCCTGTCAGTGGGTCTGAGGTGTTTCTGCTGGTCTCATCCAAACATGGTTCTGGACCAGAAGTCTGCTGGTTTCTTCAGATGGAAACTCTTCTAAACAAACCGTACCGGTACAGTCTCCTGACTGTGCCGTCACACTGAGCATGCTCAGTGAGGCCTGGAGGCTCTTGGGTATTTTCATGTGACTTTGTGCAACTTACACTCAGTGCGTTTACATGGGAAGTTTAATTCCTCTTTAATTCAGAATTAAAGTTAAATCCGAATAAAAGTTACCATGTAAACACCTAATTCCATATGCAAATGTCAATTCCGAATTAAACTTAATTCCCAAGTAAGTGGCTGGTTTATTCCCATTTTAATTCCGCATTAAGTAATTCAATGGTCATGTAAACATTCATTTCTGTTTAAATTAATTCCCGTCTTTCTGCGCATGCTAGTTCTCTTGCCCGTCTGTCGCGATGACGCTTATATTCTGCGCTGGGCTTGTTTTCAAAACAAAGTTTCAAGATGGCGGCACGCAGTAAACGGTGTTCAAGAGCAGAGACGATTTATTTAATAAATAGCTTGGAGGAACTGGAAATAATTAAAAGAACAGATGGCAGGAAACATAAAAATTGTGAGCTTTTCAAAGTTGTAGCGGCTAGGTTAAATGAAGGAGGTTTCGCAGATAGAGACGCCACCCAGGTCAAAAATAAGTGGAATGTTGTTGCTAACCGAGTTGTTGCTAAGTTTGTTTTCTTCTGGTAGACGTAAAGACGTCCGCCCCCCCCATCCAATCAGAACCCTTCCCAACCCCCAGACCTAAAGTGGAGTTGGATAAAGCCGAACTAACGTGTTTTCCATGTAAACCTCAATTTGGAATTACTATTTCCATGTAAACTCGAAGGACAATAGTTTAATTCGGAATTATTTAATTCGGAATTATTAATTCCGAATTAAAAAACATCATGTAACCGCAGCCAGTTTGAGCTAAATAGGCGAGACGTCCACAACTGTCTTGAACGAGAGCTCTCACTGTCTATGAAATTAAAATTGTGTGAAAATGGTTTTTAACGACGTGCAGCAACAGCTACTTCTCCAGGACCGCCGCTGATATCGTGCCCTCTTTACATTGTGTTAACGCGCCTGAACGCTCCAGACCAGCAAACTGTCAGGTTTGTCTTTATAGAGGTCTGCACCAGCTGCTGATGATCAGTTTATCAGGAGCCGATGACTTCAGAAGGTTACAGGTTTGTTCCAGGTTGTGTTTGAGACCAGCGACAGTCAGAAGATCTTTATTGTGTTTCTACAGAAAGAAAGTATCAGCTTGTGTTTTTCACGCTTGTACGAGGCCTCCACTCACTGTCTGGTGTAAATATACGAAGCTGGATTTAAAGCAGACGGCTAATGGAAAACAGAAAAATCACCTTGACGCTTTTCTTCTAAATAAAATGTTCAGATTATTAGAGCATTTACAGCCAGACCGGTTGTGCAAGCGTTCTTCGCGTGTCACAGTACACAGAGGTGTTATGAAATCCAGTCGGAGCGCTACGCCCACGCGAAAAAACATGTTGCAGTTGGAGACGTCTATAAATATTTAAAAGACAGAAAAATGAGACATTTATGGGCCAATGCTTGAAATAAAAAAAAAAAACTATATATCTATGGATGGTTGACACTGCTGGTGATCAGTATGACCAGAGCAGGTGCTGACCACCCCCCCCCCCCCCCCCCCCCCCGGAATCGTAACACGGTCCAAACTGATCCCCGACGTATTTGAACTTTCAACACAGCGGAAAACAAGCCAGGAACTGATATCAGCATACGTTTTAGTATTAAAAAAAAAAAAAAAAAAAAGCTCAAATATGTAACAGGTTCGTGTAACGTGACGTGAGGCTGCTCTGGCAGAGCTGCAGAGTCCATGAACGGGTCGTTGCGAAGCTGAAACGGGTGGAGGATCCTCAAAGATTAGAAGGTTTCTCCTTCCACAGCGTGACCTCAGACGACGCTGCATCAAGAACTGATCACGTATGATTTCAGGAGGGGATTGATAAAGCATTACTGAACTGAAGATGACCAGAAAACCTCTGTCAAACACCACAATACCGAACTACAGTGCAAAACAGAAACCCGCTTGTCTTGTCCAAACGCCGCGTCGACGTCTCTGTGCTCAAGAAATGACTTTATAAACTCACAAATGTGAGAAAGATTACAACACAGGTGACGCACATCTGTAACACAACAATCACTTCATGAAGTGATACTTCACAGCTGGACTTGGGTTTAGAACTCATCACAGCACAAGAAACTGCGCTGATTAGAGTCTCCAACGACCTCCTCATGGCCTCAGATGATGGATTAGTTTCTGTCCTGGTTCTGTTGGACCTCAGTGCTGCTTTGATACTGTTGATCACGGCCTTTTGCTGTACAGATTAGAGCACACTGTTGGAATTAAAGGGACAGCATTAGGCTGGTTTAAGTCATACCTATCTGACAGGTTCCAGTTCGTCCATGTTAATGACGTTTCTTCTACACGGACTAGAGTCTGCTACGGCGTCCCACAGGGTTCAGTTCTGGGACCAATCCTTTTCACTTATGTGAAAAGGATTCACATAAGTGTTGCCCTTGGGAAAAATTATCCGGAGCCACAGCATGAACTTTCATTGCTACGCTGATGATACGCAGCTGTACTTATCTATGAAACCAGAGGAAACAAAACCGGCTAAACTTCAAGGGTGTCTTAATGATATTAAGTCCTGGATGTCCTCTAATGTTTTGCTTCTAAACTCAGATAAAACAGAGGTTATTGTCTTTGGTCCCTAACACCTGAGGAATGGATTAACTGGGTTTACGCTGGCTTCCCAGCACAGCTGTGAAAAACCTTGGAGTCATTTTTGATCAGGATATGTCATTTAAGCAGCATATTAATCAGGTTTGCAAGTCTGCCTTTTTTCATCTCCGAAATATTGCCAAGGGTGATGCTGAAAAATTAATCCATGCGTTTGTTAGTTCTAGACTGGATTACTGTAATGCGTCGTTAGCAGGATGTCTGAAAAGCTCGCTGAATAACCTCCAACTGATCCAGAACGCAACAGCGAGGGTGCTGACAGGAATCCGTAAGCGAGATCACGTCTCTCCCGTGTTAGCCTCCCTCCATTGGCTTCCCGTGAAATTTCGATTTGAGTTTAAAATTCTGCTTAATGGCCTAGCTCAGGGGTCGGCAACCCGCGGCTCTTTAGCCTCTCTGCAGTGGCTCCCTGTAGCTTTGGGAAAAAAAAAACTTGTCAGGAGGCGATTCTCGCTCTGGAGCACATGTGGTGTCCTGTAGGTTGCTCGCCAGCAGGGGGCAGGATGAGTGTGTTTAGTGCAAAATACTGCCAGGTTACTGCAACGAGGAAGTCGTATCTGTGTGTTGCATCCTGGGAAAGAAAAAAAAAAAAGGTGAGTGCAGCGTTCTGTGACTAGCGCCGGATATCTTTATATGTTCCACTCGTGTACCGCTGTAAAAAAATAAAAGAAACATTTACCACACCCCGCCGTTGTGCTGTAGTGGTGTAACACACAAATGGAGCGATATTGGAAACCTCTCCAAACTGGACTAATCTGTCTTTGAAACATGAATGTCGTTCCCGACACTGATATGAACATGAGGACGTTTGCATTTAGAGTCGTGTCAATCTTTGGATCCAGATACTGATGCGAGCAGGTTTTCTCCAGCTGAACTACATCAGATCCAAATATCACTCAGACACCAGCTTACAGCCCTGATACAGAGAAGTTCTGCAGTGATGTTTAGAAACAGAAATCACATTAAACAGGTGAGAACACTGTCATTTAATACGTTATTTTTTTGCAAATAAATGTTTTTTTTAGAACCTGAGGCTGAGCTGATGTAGTTGTGTTTTATGTTCAGGCTTGATGGTTGATTGTTGTACGTGGCTGAGGAGAAAACAAGGATGACAACACAGTGAAATGGACTTAAGTCACAATTAAATACAAACTGGCCTATTTTATGTTTACTATTTTTTTTTTTAAGTTTTTAGGCTGCAGCTCTACATTTTATTTATTTCAAAGTGGGCTACTTTTTATTTGATCAATGTTTTACAAATGAAGGGAATGACTCAAATAGACCTGCATGTTTCTTTGTTTTACTTCAGAGAAGAGTCTCCAGTGTTTTGTTTTTTTTTTTGTCCTCTTTCAAAAGATTCAAGATTAAATATATTTACTTCCATGTCAACAAGTTGATCAGAATCTGTCTTGGTTCAGCTCCCAAACATACAGTCCAGCAGCAGAGTTTAAGGTTTTCCTTTGTTATAACAGGTAAAAACAGCAATAAAATGTCAACAGTTTTCTGTTTGTTCTTCTATAATTTCATAAATGCAACAAACTATAGCTCTTTTACAGTGGATGACTAAAAAAAAAAAAATGAAATGAAAATTTAATTTGCATCTTGTATGACCTCCTTTTGCATTAAAAACTTTAAAAACTGCCATACATACTGGGAATAAGCTTTTGGATAGATTCAAATACAGATATAGATAGATACAGATATCATACAGTGTGTTATCTACATTTTAAGGGTCAAATAGGTTTTGCGGCTCCAGATGAATTTTATTAAGGGGGGAGGGGCAAAAAATGGCTCTTTTGATAGTAAAGGTTGCCGACCCCTGGACTAGCTCCTCGTTATCTACAAGACTTGATAGCTCGTTATGCTCCTAATAGAGCTCTCTGCTCTCAGAGAGCAGGATTAATCGTCGTTCCTAGAATATCTAAAAGTAGGTTTGGAGGATGGGCCTTCTGCTACCAGACACCTTTATTCTGGAACCAGCTACCAGTTAGGGTTCAGGAGGCTGATACCACCTCCATCTTTAAAACTAAATTGAAAACATTTCTGTTCAGTAAAGCCTACAGTTAGTCTAAACTGACTAAACTGAGATGGAGCAACGAGTCAACAGATTGTGGAACGAGTCCACAGACGGAGGAACGAGTCCACAGACGGAGGAACGAGTCCACAGATGAAGGAACGAGTCCACAGATTGAGGAACGAGTCCACAGACGGAGGAACGAGTCCACAGATTGTGGAACGAGTCCACAGACGAAAGAATAAGTCCAGAGACGGAGGAATAAGTCCAGAGACAGAGAAACGAGTCCACAGATGAAGGGACGAGTCCACAGACGAAGGGACGAGTCCACAGGTGGAGGAACGAGTCCACAGGTGGAGGAACGAGTCCACAGATGGAGTAACGAGTCCACAGACGAAGGAACGAGTCCACAGATGGAGGAACGAGTCCACAGACGAAGGAACGAGTCCACAGATGGAGTAACGAGTCCACAGACGAAGGGACGAGTCCACAGACGAAGGAACGAGTCCACAGGTGGAGGAACAACTCCACAGATTGAGGAACGAGTCCACAGATTGAGGAACGAGTCCACAGATGGAGGAACGAGTCCACAGACGAAGTAACGAGTCCACAGACGAAGGAACGAGTCCACAGACAGAGGAACGAGTCCACAGATGGAGGAACGAGTCCACAGATGGAGGAACGAGTCCACAGATTGGGGAACGAGTCCACAGTCGGAGGAATAAGTCCACAGATGGAGGAACAAGTCCACAGATGGAGGAACGAGTCCACAGATGGAGGAACAAGTCCAGAGACAGAGGAACAACTCCACAGATGAGGAACGAGTCCACAGATGGAGGAACGAGTCCAGAGACAGAGAGAACGAGTCCACAGATGAGGAACGAGATGGAGGAACAGATGAGGAATGAGTCCAGAGACGGAGGAACGACAGATGGAGGAACGAGTCCACAGATGGAGGAACGAGTCCACAGATGGAGGAACGAGTCCACAGATGGAGAACGAGTCCACAGAGAGGAACGTCCACAGACGAGGAAAGTCCACAGATGGAGGAACGAGTCCACAGACAGAGGAACGTGTCCACAGATGGAGGAACAACTCCACAGATTGAGGAACGAGTCACAGAGAGGAACGAGGTCCAGAGAGGAACGAGTGAGAGGAACGAGTCCACAGAGAGAGACGAGGAACGAGTCCACAGATGGAGGAATGGGTCCACAGATGGAGGAACGAGTCCACAGATGGAGGAACGGGTCCACAGACGGAGGATCGAGTCCACAGATGGAGGAATGGGTCCACAGAGGAGGATCAAGTCCACAGATGGAGGAACGAGTCCACAGACGAGGAGGAATAAGTCCAGAGATGGAGGAACGAGTCCACAGACGGAGGAACGAGTCTACAGATGTAGGAACGAGTCCACAGATGGAGGAACGAGTCCACAGACGGAGGATCGAGTCCAACGATGGAGGAACGAGTCTACAGATGTAGGAACGAGTCTACAGATGTAGGAACGAGTCCACAGATGGAGGAACAAGTCCAGAGACGGAGGAACAAGTCCACAGATGGAGGAACAAGTCCACAGATCGAGGGAGGAGTCCACAGACGAAGGATCCAGTCCACAGATCGAGGGACGAGTCCACAGATCATGGGATGAGTCCAGAGATGGAGAAACGAGTCTAGAGATGGTGGAACGAGTCCAGAGATGCAGGAAAGAGTCCACAGATTGAGGAACGAGTCCACAGATTGAGGAACGAGTCCAGAGACGGAGGAACAAGTCCACAGATTGAGGAACGAGTCCACAGACGAAAGAACCAGTCCACAGATCGAGGAACATTTCCACAGATTGAGGAACGAGTCCACAGATTGAGGAACGAGAGACGGAGTCCAGATTGAGTCCACAGAGAAGGAGTCCACAGATGAGGAACCAAGAGAGTCCACAGGGGAGGAATGGAGGAACGAGATCGAGGGACGAGTCCAGATGAGAAGGAATGAGTCCAGAGATGGAGAAACGAGTCCAGAGATGGCGAGTCCACAGATGGAGGAACGATGAGGAAACGAGTCCACAGATGAGGAACGAGTCCACAGATGGAGGAACGAGTCCACAGATTGAGGAACGAGTCCACAGAGAGTCCACAGACAGAGGTCCACAGATGGAGGAACAACTCCACAGATTGAGGAACGAGTCCACAGATGGAGGAACGAGTCCACAGAGAGGAACGAGTTACAGAGGAGGAACGAGATGAGGAACGAGTCCACAGATGGAGGAACGAGAGAGTCCACAGATGAGAACGAGTCCACGAGTCCATGGAGGAACGAGTCCACAGATGGAGGAACGAGTCCACAGACGGAGGAACGAGTCCACAGATTGTGGAACGAGTCCACAGATGGAGGAACGAGTCCACAGACGAAGGAATAAGTCCAGAGACGGAGGAACGAGTCCACAGATGGAGGAATGAGTCCACAGATGGAGGAACGAGTCCACAGATGGAGGAACGGGTCCACAGATGGAGGAACGAGTCCACAGACGAAGTAATAAGTCCAGAGACGGAGGAACGAGTCCACAGATGGAGGAATGGGTCCACAGATGGAGGAACGAGTCCACAGATGGAGGAACGGGTCCACAGACGGAGGATCGAGTCCACAGATGGAGGAATGGGTCCACAGACGGAGGATCAAGTCCACAGATGGAGGAACGAGTCCACAGACGAAGGAATAAGTCCAGAGATGGAGGAACGAGTCCACAGACGGAGGAACGAGTCTACAGATGTAGGAACGAGTCCACAGATGGAGGAACGAGTCCACAGACGGAGGATCGAGTCCAACGATGGAGGAACGAGTCTACAGATGGAGGAACGAGTCCACAGATGGAGGAACGAGTCCAGAGATGGAGGAACAAATCCAGAGATCGAGGGATGAGTCCAGAGATGCAGGAACGAGTCCACAGACGGAGGAACAAGTCCACAGATGGAGGAACAAGTCCAGAGACGGAGGAACAAGTCCACAGATGGAGGGAGGAGTCCACAGACGAAGGAACCAGTCCACAGATCGAGGGACGAGTCCACAGATCATGGGATGAGTCCAGAGATGGAGAAACGAGTCTAGAGATGGTGGAACGAGTCCAGAGATGCAGGAAGAGTCCACAGATGAGGAACGAGTCCAGATTGAGGAACGACCAGAAGAACAGTCAGGAAAAGTCCACAGATTGAGGAACGAGTCCACGAGTCCACAGATTGAGGAACGAGTCCAGAGACGGAGGAACAAGTCCACAGATTGAGGAACGAGTCCACAGACGAAGGAACCAGTCCACAGATCATGGGATGAGTCCAGAGATGGAGGAATGAGTCCACAGAGGGAGGAATGAGTCCAGAGATCGAGGGACGAGTCCAAGGATGAAGGAATGAGTCCAGAGATGGAGAAACGAGTCCAGAGATGGAGGAACGAGTCCACAGATCGAGGGACGAGTCCAGAGATGGAGCGACGAGACCAGAGATGGAGTGACGAGACCAGAGATGGAGTGACGAGTCCAAGGATGAAGGAATGAGTCCAGAGATGGAGAAACGAGTCCAGAGACGGAGGAACGAGTCCACAGATGGAGGAACGAGTCCAGAGATGGCGGACGAGTCCAAGGATGTAGGAACGAGTCCACAGATGGAGGAACGAGTCCACAGATCTAGGGACAAGTCCAGAGATGGAGGAACGAGTCCACAGACGAAGGAATAAGTCCAGAGATGGAGGAACGAGTCCACAGAGATGGAGGAACTAGTCCACAGATGGAGGATCGAGTCCACAGATGGAGGAACGAGTCCAGAGACGGAGAAACGAGTCCACAGATGGAGGAACGAGTCCAGAGATGGAGGAACGAGTCCAGAGACGGAGGAACGAGTCCACAGATCGAGGGACGAGTCCAGAGATGGAGGAATGAGTCCAGAGATGGAGAAACGAGTCCAGAGATGGAGGAGAGGAAGAGGAACGAGTCCACAGATGGAGGAACGAGTTTAGAGATGGAGCGACGAGTCCAGAGATGAAGCGACTAGTCCAGGGATGGAGGAATGAGTCCACAGATGGAGGAATGAGTCCACAGATGGAGGAATGAGTCCACAGATGGAGAGACGAGTCCAGAGATGGAGAGACGAGTCCAGAGATGGAGGAACGAGTCCACAGATGGAGGGACGAGTCCAGAGATGGAGGAACGAGTCCACAGATGGAGGAACGAGTCCAGAGATGGAGGGACAAGTCCAGAGATGGAGGGACGAGTCCACAGATGGAGGGACAAGTCCAGAGATGGAGAGACGAGTCCAGAGATGGAGGGACGAGTCAAGAGATGGAGGGACGAGTTTAGAGATGGAGCGACGAGTCCACAGATGGAGGAACGAGTCCAGAGATGGAGGGACAAGTCCAGAGATGGAGGAACGAGTCCACAGATGGAGGGATGAGTCCACAGATGGGTCCTTGAACAGCTGCTGCCTGAAGAGGCTCATCGACGGTGTAATTATCACCAGCTCTTCTTGCTTGATGAGACTTGTTTATGTTTTTTTCCTCATGCCAACGTATTTTTTTGACAGATGTAACTAATACTCCAGTGCGGAAAATACAGTAATGTCTTTCATTGAAGGTCAAGAGAAAGCTTATGGCTGCCACTTTCATGTCCGTGTTGCAGTTTGCTGGTCCGATTTGCATCCAAGCATCCTCCTGTTGCCTTCATCCACCGGAAACAGCTCATCACTGAGCCCTGATATTTATATTTATTCCTGATCTCTTGCTCATGTTGGATGGACACTGTCCACTCGCAGACCCTCATTACTCAGGAAGCTGTGAGCTTTCACTCCTGGACTTAAATAGAGGAAACATGATGTGATCACGTGAGATCACCACTGCAAGGAATCAACCTCTGGACCGCTAGAAACCGAAGACCTGGACTGTGAATGAACGTAAAGTGATTGGCAGAGCCAAGTAAGAGACCCGACAGAATAATGAAGAGAAAACGAGTAAACTTGCATAAATCCCTCACCGGTTTTAACACATTCAACTAATTTTCAAAACTTGAACATGTTTGTGCCTTTTCTGTGTTTTGACATTCCTTCGTAGAAACTCCGCACTGGTTCCACAGAAACAGAAAAAAACCGAAACGCTCTTTATAACATCAGGATACAGTCAAGCGCCAGAAACAACAGAAATAGGAAGAAGTTTGTTTTTCCTCAAAGTTTTGGGTAAAATTCAATTCATTCTACAGACAAAAACAACCATGACGGACCCCGAATCGTTTCCTGGAAACAACATTTGTGTTTTTTGCTGCTCTTTCTTTTATTAATTAACTAATCATTCTCAGGAACGCATTCTTCTCCCAGAATCAGAGCGTCAGGAGGAAATGTTAGAAAATATGACGTTGTGTGATGACGGTCCATCTAGTGGACAGAAGATGAGCAGGACAGAGTTCACTCATCATCAACCAAATCAAGAACCAGTCCAGGATGAAACGATGGTCGTTTACGGAGGGAATCGACTGTAGATTTGCACAACATCAACTCCTCAACCCACCAACCGAATGCTGCTGCAGCTCCAGCCAGTCTCCGGTCTGACTGGGCCGTCACTCAGGGTTTTAGTGGAGCATCCTGGTCTACGTCAGCAGAGCTTCATAAAGAGAGAATCAGAAAGTTATCACATTACCAAACTGAGAAAAACGGATCATCTAGGAAGTAACTTTGAAACTGACGGCAGCAGCATGTCTGAAATCAGTAGATCTGCCCACAGACATCTGAGAGCTGAGGAGACCAGCTGATGGAGCTCTGGGAGGTGAACGTTGTCCCAGTTTGGTCCGATGCAGGAGCTGCTCAGCAGTCCTGGTTCTTCTACGTTGTATTTTTCCTTTCATGACGTTCCACATGCTTGCAGTTGGTGAAAGGTCCGGACTGCAGGCCAGTTCGGTACCCGCACAGTTCCACTATGAAGCAATGCTTCTGCAGCGGATGCATTACGTGGTTTAGCAACGTCTTACTGCTTTATTTTTGAGAGACACCGCCTCCGTAAGGCCACGTTTCCACCAAGCAGCGCAGTGCAGTTCAGTAAAGGTTGGCAGCTAACTCAGTCCAACATCTCCGCCTGCTGTCTCAAAACAGGAAGTTGCAAAGCGGCATTGCGCAACATCCCGTGACGGCTTTCAGAGCTCCTATAAACGGCACAATATCTGCAGTCGTATGAGATCGTAGCATCTCACACTGCACGACTCGCATGGGCTCGATCTCAGGAGCGATGTCCAGACGGTACGATGATGAATAGAGCTGAGCGATTTTATCGATTCTGCGATATATATCGATATTTTATTTCCTCAGAGAGTATTGATTTTTCAGCCGCGAGTATCGATATTCTAAGCTTCTTTTAAACCCCCCGCGTCCCACCTTTAAAAGCTTGCAAGCAACAACTTGCACTGTTTAAATAAATGAAACTATTTTTCTCAACACATCTTTTATTCATTTTGTCCAGCATTTGTAAGCTGCCTGTCAGCCATATAATGTGTAATTGATGCTTTCAGTTCAATTAATTCAAACAAAGTCATTGGAACACTCACAAGATGTCACCAAAATCACTTTGTCCTTTAAAATCTTTCAGAAAATGATGTAAATGTATTGTAAGACGAATATCGATATATATCGTATCGTAGGCCGAGTATCGTGTATCGCATCGAATCGCGTGATTAGTGTAAATCGCTACAGTCCTACTGATGAGCTGTCGTGGATCATAGGAAACGAAGAGGGCAGATGTCGAATTGGATATAATCCGTATGTGCTAGCGGTGGACAACACACATGGTCGCATTAATTAACACGTCATTTCAAGTTGCATTTTAATTGGCTGGTAAGCAGTGTTGTGCTAGTTACTGAAAAATAGTAACTAGTTACAGTTACTAGTTACTTTGTAAAAAAAAGTAACTCAGTTACTTAAAACAAAAAGTAATGCGTTACTGAGAAAGTAACTTTTTAGTTACTGTAAAACGTTCTTCCAATGCTCCCATTAAATAAAGGTTGATTGATTGAGTTCTCCTCTCGCCGTCATTTCAGTTCTCTACTGATGCTGAATAATACAAATTGTTGATGAAAACAACCTTTTAAATTCATTTGCATCCACGTCACTGAATCTAATTATCCAAGCGATATGATCTGTTGTACACCAACACAAACACCAAAGTATTTTTTCAATGCCTATTTATTTCAGTCAGGCTGTAAAGTCTTCCACAGGCTATAAACTGCAAGGCTATTTTTCTTAAAAATTAAAGTGGCTTAAAAGCAAATACAGACATTCTGAAAACAATATTCTGATATAAATAACTGAAAACAATATTATGATATAAACTGAAAACAATACTATGATATAAATAAACAATCTGAATTATTATTCAGAATCAAGTTGGACAAATTAATGTGCTTTCACTCAGCACCTAAAATCTTCTGTTTAAGACAATGAAATATGAAAATGATGCATAACACCACCAATAATAACTGCAATCATTGCAGTTATTATTATTATTATTATTATTATTATATTATTATTATTATTACCTGTGCACGGTACCATGCTGACGATCTGCCTGAAAGCAGGGTCCTCCACTGTGGAGATGGGTAGCATGTTTTCCACTACAGAACTGAGGGGAAAAAACATGTGTTTTTATCTGTAAAATTTTACCATTGGACTCTTAGAATAATAGATAAAGACATCCAAATAAACAATCAAACACACCGTGCTATTGTTTTATCCAGTTGTGCCTGGCTATGGGTCCATCTTTCCGAACTCCAACCGCTGTGTGCTGCTCGCTGCTGTCAGTCTCGGATGCTGCTAGTGCTAGTGCTAGTGCTAGTGCTAGCTTTGTGGAAGCAGGCCGCTTCTCTAGGTGCTTCAGCAGATTGCTGTTGCTGTTGTTTGCCGTAGAAAGGATTTTTGACCCGGAGCACAGTTTACATGTTACCAAAATGTTGTTTTTCGCTTTGCTCTCGAATTGAAAATAGTGAGTATTTCCACGAGTAGAAACATTATTTTTTCCTTCGCTCGGCATCATGCCGTACCCTGACCCGTCCAGTCCTCTTCATGGCGCGTGTTTTTGATCACACCTCTAGCGTGTGTGACGCCAGAGGTGCTTTGTTTTTCAATTCAATTAAACTTTATTGATCGGGAACTGTGTGCCGTTGTAAAACTTCACCAAAAGGAAGGGAGTAACGCAGCGTTTGGTAACGGGAACAGAGTTACTGAATTTTTAAAAAACAATGCGGTACTGAAAAAAAAAGCAACGGTGTTACTTAACAGCGTTACTAATAACGCGTTACTACCCAACACTGTTGGTAAGTAGACAGAGTCAGTGTGACGGGCCGACGTCAAACTGCTCACACTGGCCAACTGATTTTGACAAAAGACGTCCATGTGATTGTTTCACCACGCTAGGGCTGTAGCGATACACTAATCTTGCAATACGATACGATACACGATATTCGGCTCACGATACGATATACAGTCATGGAAAAAATTATTAGCCCACCCTTGTTTTCTTCAGTTTCTTGTTCATTTTAATGCCTGGTACAACTAAAGGTACATTTGTTTGGACAAACATAACGATAACCACAAAGATTGCTCATAAGAGTTTTATTTAAGAGCTGATATCTTAAAATATCGATATTAGGGATGGGCATAATTAATCAATTAATCGATGATTGATCATTAAGAATTTGGTCGAAGACATTCATTTTCGTCGATGAACCAATAATTTTTTTTTTTTTTTTTTTTTTAAACAATCTGAATGTAGGTTAATCAGTGCACGTCCTCAAACAATGCGATGCATTTCTCTGTGATCCACCGATTAGAAATTTGCCACCAGGGGGCAACATTTCACCATCACCCTACCATCTGGCTGGCCTCAGTTGTTACATGCGAGCTTCTGTAGGTCATCACCTAATCATGAAGCGGTCGCGGTGTGAAGTGTGGCGTGGAACCATTTTAGTTTAGAAAATGACCAAGTGTACTGCAATCACTGCAATGCTAATTAAAAATACAATTAATCGACAACGACAATGATGTATCACTCGAACAACGCGCATCCAAGCCTTGTAAAGGACGGGTGGAGGCGGTTCATCATCAGCCTAGCCTAGCCTCAACTCGGTGTTAGCACGGACCAGAAGGAGCTGTAGCGCACATCGAGCACACAACAAGCGCATCTTTTTAAGAAACAAAAAGCCTGTAATACTGGCGCCTTGATATAAATTGTCCTTGTTAAGTCGTCTCCTCGATATCTCTTGTTTTATTATCGTTGTTTTTTTAAAGAAAAGAAACAGGAAATGTCACGTTATTGTCAACCAGACCATAGCAACCAGGCCATAGCAACCAGGCCAAAGGGGAAAACAAACGTCACGCCGATATCGAGAATAATTGTGATAGTTTTCAATATAAAAATGTTAATGATTAATCGATTATTAATCATTAAATTCTCCCGATGATCGACGAATAAATCTCGACCAAATGCCCATCCCTAATCGATATATATCGCAGAATCGATAAAATTGCTCAGCTCTACACCACGCTGATCTTTGGTCTGCAACAAAATCACACAGTGTGAAGGAGCCTTCAGGGGAATGAAGAGGAGTCATACAAGAAAAGATTCTAGTGTGATTTTATAAAAATTACGCGGTATCGGATGACGCATAGACGTATGGTCACAGATCACCACACCGTTACTTTCAGCATCAACCCATCGTTCTGACGTTGGCATCAGAGGAACCGTACTCATGGTTCCAAACCGGACCGTCCGGACCCAAACTGAGCTGTGGAAACGGGGCTCAAGTCTGTTTTAATACATCCAATCATGTCACACATGCTGCCCATTAACCTAATTACTTGGAGATGTTTCCAGTCCTCCATGTCCAACACTTCTGAGAGGTGTTGCTCCCATCAAAGTCAAAATGTTCCAGGATTTTTTTTTTCTGACATGGTAAACTGTCTCACTTTGAACATTTGATATGTTTTATTGTTTTATTGCGAATTACAGATTCGCCATTTTTTGAAGTTTCTCACATCGTTGCGTTCTTTTTCTGTTTACGTTTTATACAGCGTTCCACCTCTTCGGTACTGAGGTTATATTTCAGCCAGGCGTATGCACAACACAGTCAGTCCCTCGGGCAAATTGATATTTTCCACTTGTGTCTCCACACAAAAACATATTCTGATCTTTTTGTTCTTCCGAAAGAAACTGAGAGGAATGTTCGGGCCGCTCATTTCAGAAAAATGCATTTCCAGGGAGGATTCGCTTTCAGAGCTATGAAGAAACCGCTATGCAGCTACATACCAGAGCGGCTGAGTTAATCAAGTCCCCGCGCTTCCTTCCCATTTTTCTCAGTAGTAATAAAAACACTGAGTGAAATGTGCGACTATAAATAGATGGCGGGTAACTAATAATATCACATGTTGGGTTCGTGCCAGCGTTGAGATCACATGATGTTCTACTGACCCCTTACTGTGGAAATCAATCACCCGTCGCCTGACCGTACACCACGCCGCCTTCACTCCTCCTACAGTACAATAAAAGCTATTCATTTGAGGGAAAAACAATTTAGATAAAAGGAATATTTCAACCATCGGTTTTTGATCTTGAGCGGACTGTTTTGGAAAAATACAATTCTGCAGTACGTCATCGGCATGCAAAAAGGATTAAAAGGCAACTTTTCTAATAGCATGGAGGGACCGTGGTCAGATGCAGATCACTGAATCATCTTCTGGCTCCGGGGAGGTGGGAGTGCTGTTGCTACGACACCTCAGTGTTTGTGTTCATGCCGTGACTCGTGGTTTTCTAGGAGCTGTAACGAAGCCAGGCCGATAATGAGATGGCAGATACGACCGACGCAGCGCTGTAATGTGCTGAAGGTACGTGCACGAGCAAAAGGACACGAGCAGACGTGAAGATGACCGGGAGGACCGGGGTTCTGCAGCGTAACCGAGCTGACAGACAGTGAGCCGATCGATGAGTCGACGTGCTGCTGAGACTCAACTGTGACCTCCGAGGAGTAAGAAAACTGGTGATGGACGTCCAGGATAGCGTGGCCGGTGGTTCTCCTCCCATCCACAGCTGTTTCCACCGGGACAGAACGTACAGAACCAATCTCAACGGGGCGGGCTTTATCTGAAAAAATCAACCAGGTAGTAACTGGAAACCTGCTTCTGTTGCTACCAGAGCAGCCGTGGCTCTGCCAGCGTCACATGCTTCCTTCCTCCGGTCGGTTGTACGTCTCACCAGCGGCGTCCAGGAGCAGCTCCTCCTCCATCCCCACCGCCAGGCTGAGGCCTTCACTAACCTACTAAAAGCTGCAGTTCCTCAAATCACCACTAGGCGGTCTGAGCTCCAAGATACAGCAAGACTATCCACTCCGTTGAGGAACTGCACGTTCTTGTACTTCCACAAAGGGCCAGTAGGAGAGCACGCGCCCTCACCTGGTTGCCCCCCCCACTCCCGCAGGTACAGGGGTCAGTTATTGGGTTTCATAGGTGAGGTGCTCTATCGGGGCTGTCCTGGCATGTTCAGTTCAATTCAATTCAATTTTATTTGTATAGCGTCTGTTACAATGTCAATTGTCTCCAGGCGCTTTACAGAGACCCAGATCATGACCCCCGAGCAAATATCATTAACTAAAATTATAATATTAAATCCAAATCAAGGATAATGGCAAATTAAAAAACTCCCACAGTGGGAGAAAAAAAACCTTTAAGCCCAACAGCGGCAAAGAAAACTCCACTTTAAGAGGAAGAAACCTTGAGCTGGACCTGGATCATATGGAGGGACGTTCCTGATGAAGACCAGCTGGATAAAGAAAGAAAAGAGGAGAGAGACAGGACAGAGAGGATGGAGGACAGAGAGAGGATGGAGGACAGAGAGGAGGATGGAGGACAGAGAGAGGATGGAGGACAGAGGAGGATGGAGGACAGAGGGAGGATGGAGGACAGAGAGAGGATGGAGGACAGAGAGGAGGATGGAGGACAGAGAGATGGAGGACAGAGGGAGGAGGAGGACAGAGAGAGGATGGGAGGACAGAGAGGAGGAGGAGAGAGAGAGAGAGGATGGAGGACAGAGAGGATGGAGGACAGAGAGAGGATGGAGGACAGAGGGAGGATGGAGGACAGAGAGGATGGAGGACAGAGGGAGGATGGAGGACAGAGAGGATGGAGGACAGAGAGAGGATGGAGGACAGAGAGGATGGATGGAGGACAGAGAGGACAGAGACAGAGAGAGGATGGAGGAGAGAGGAGGAGAGGAGGAGGAGAGGAGAGAGGATGGAGGACAGAGGAGGATGGAGGACAGGAGAGGGATGGAGGAAGAGAGAGGATGGAGGACAGAGAGAGATGGATGGAGGACAGAGGGAGGATGGAGGACAGAGAGAGGATGGAGGACAGAGAGGATGGAGGACAGAGAGAGGATGGAGGACAGAGGGAGGATGGAGGACAGAGGGAGGATGGAGGACAGAGAGGATGGAGGACAGAGAGAGGAGAGACAGTAATGACTGAATGAAATGACTAGATAAACAGATGCAGGTAGCAGCACTGAGGTGAGATGGTCAGAGGACTAGATCACCGGTCACCACGCCAGTCAGCACCCTGAGCACATCTATAACGATCTATGATGCAATAAAATGGGTTGGTTTTGGTTTTTTTCCAAGTCCATTTAAAGGATTAATTAATTAATATCTTTAATTAAAGTAAATAAAGTTCAGTAGTTTTTATTTTCTAATCTCATGGAAGCTTTAGATGAGAGGAATGAGGGAGAGGAGAGACTGTTGCTGGCTTGTGCACGTTAGCATTAGCTTCCATTAGCTCGCGTTAGCGTGATTTCAAAACTCCATGGAAGTGATTGTTATGTGTAGGTGGCTGATCAGGTTTACGATTAAAGCTTGTGCTTCCTCCTCGTAGAATTCACTCGGAGGATTCGTCACAAATAACCACCAAACTATCTTCTTCTGAAACTTTAACGTAGTTCCACGCCGCCATGTTTGTTGTGAGCAGTACGCTGTGCTGCAGGCTGCATTCAAGGTGTAACGAAAATTCCCACATTCGCTCGTTTGCTCGTCGTTCTTTCAGCCTTTTCTAATTTTTATCTGTAACATGAGGGAAAATACTGGGAATATCAATCCAAGTCAGCAACTACTAAAATTATGACCGAGTTGACGAGTTGTTTTCTGGCATGAGGGGGTATTCTTGATTTTCCTGATTGAGTAATCGTTTTTCTGATTATGCCAATGTTACTTGAACATAACATTCACTGCCGGTCATTCAAGACTCAGAGGGAGAAATATAAATGTTATCAGGGCTATTCGTCGTGATATTGGACTTATCAGGATGATGTCATAATTTCCTGTTATCGGGTCGATAGTTATCGTGCACCCCTAAAGACAGCAGCAGGGATGAACTTAGACGTTCATAATTTGTCATTTTAATGAACAGATGTTCTGCTGTGATAATCAGCAGCCTCTTTTCTGACTCAGAAGCAGTCGGATGTTACTCAACAGGAATATCACAGTAGAGCAGATAAAATGACCCCCAGCGCTTCAGAAAACTACAGACTTCTGGTTTCCACCAGCGCTTTTCCCGTGAAAGCGCCGTCTTACATTCCTGCAGCCAGTTTCCTGTCGAGGATTCTGAGGCTGCCAAGTTGGGCATTTCTCCGAACCAGCTGCTCACTGAAAAACTCTGAATATTTTCAGTTTCATTTTTCAACTCTTTCTCACCAACATTTCCTATTTAAGGAACGTATTTAAGGGACGAACCTCTGGCTTTTATTACTCTCTGTCAACCGGAGATCTGAAATCCCACTATCATCCCAAAGAAAGAAATTAAATATCACGGACTGGAGTTCTGGATTAGACACGTTTTCTGCCCAACGCTGGACTCTTAATAACTGATAATTGATCAGGTGCCAAACATCTCCTGGTTACAGCATTTCAAATGTGACAGTTTGGTGCATCTCTTTGTTTGGTTTAGCAATAATCTGAACATCTACTTATTACGCTGTATAAATATCTCAGATGCACAGATCAAACTGTTCAGCGCATAAATCCCTCGTACGGACACACAAACCTTGAAGCTCGCTGACGTATAGGGGTGAGTATCGCCGAGGACCTCGCAATACGATATGTATCATGACACTTGGGTCACGATACGATATCACGATATATTGCGATATTCTACCCAGTTATTATCAAAATTAAAAGTAGAGATGAAAAATCAAGTTGCTGTATATATGTTCATCAGATGATATTGATCATTCAGAGGACAAATTGAGTCAAAACTATTTGCTTCAAAACAACCTATTTATTGTTAATTATAAGTGTTTTTGCACATTTAAGTATTTTCCTAAAAAATCGATATTAGGAGCTGAATAATATATTGGGCGGCCGAAAATCACGATATATTGCCAAATCGACGTTTTTTTTAAACATATCAAAACGACATTAAACTACATCTGTGAGAAGTTTGTAGTCAGTTTTAAGCAAAGTGCGAATTACGGGGGGGTTTGACCCCCCCCAATTAAAACTTCGACCCCCCTAAAGAAGGGACAAATTGTCATTTTTGTCATCTCTAGAAAATGTTGACCCCCCCCAATTGTCATTGTATAATTCACACTCTGGTTTTAAGTAAATTAACTTGATACTTGTCATTAACAAACTTTCCACGGTTAATTCGGGGAAAATTTGGGGAATATTCCTGTTTGAGTGACATGACTGACGCTGAGTCGTTCTGTTGGGTAAGGATGAGAAAACAAAAGCTTCTAGAAACATCAGACACCACCATGCACAGATATTTAACGTCAGTTAAATAACTGCCACCAGTTAAATCTGTTTGACTCTCTTTCTTCATCAGCTTTTATCCAGTTGTTAATATACATCCACTTTTGCATTTCAGGGCTGCAACATGTTCCAGAAAGAAATGTTGGGCCAGTAAATGAATGTTGTTAGTTCTTCTCACGACACTGAAGAGGCATCCTGGGACCTGATACGAGCCTGGAGCATCACGAAGCCTCGTTTTTATTTTAATTTTCTTCTCGTTCATAACGGTCAGGCTGGTCCTTTTCGTATTCGATCTGGACCACACTGAGTCCAATCGTTCCAAGAAAGAGTCGTCTGACCACGGTGACGGGGTGTGACGGTCCATCCCAGATGCCTCTGACCTCTGGACGAGGTCCACTAAGGTTCCTCTTTTTCCAAAGTAAAAGTTCTAGGTGTCATTTGTAAATGTCGGTCAGTGCTGTACCGCTTGGTAAAGGTTTCTTCTCTTCTCCATGTGGTCACATCAGCGTTTGATGAACGACACTTCTTGATGCGGCACATGTCAAGTGTCACTGAAATTCCTCCGGGTTCCTTGAACGTTTTAATGAAATTACGCCCTGAAGAGAAGCGACGTGTTCATCTTAATCAATGAGTCTGTCATTATGGAGCGCACCAACGGTGTCGTGGTTGATTCGGAGACACATTTCCCTGTTCAAAATCATCCATCAATCACCTTCATCTTCACCTCCAGCTTTAAATGTCTGTGGGCGGGGTCTATTTTTGTTTTCCTAATGACCTCACATCTCGATGTTTCAGAAGCTCCTGCCAGCACTGCCTCCTCGGCTGGATTCGTGAGGTTACGAGTTTACCCGTAGATCCAGCGCTGCCTCCTCAGCTGTATTCGTGAGGTTACGAGTTTACCCGTAGATCCAGCGCCGCCTCCTTGGCTGGATTCGTGAGGTTACGAGTTTACCCGTAGATCCAGCGCTGCCTCCTCAGCTGGATTTGGGAGGTTACGAGTTTACCCGTAGATCCAGCGCTGCCTCCTCAGCTGGATTCGTGAGGTTACGAGTTTAGCCGTGAGATCCAGCGCTGCCTCCTCAGCTGGATTCGTGAGGTTACGAGTTTACCCGTAGAGCCAGCGCTGCCTCCTCGGCTGGATTCGTGAGGTTACGAGTTTAGCCGTGATATCCAGCGCTGCCTCCTCAGCTGGATTCGTGAGGTTACGAGTTTACCCGTAGATCCAGCGCCGCCTCCTCGGCTGGATTCGTGAGGTTACGAGTTTAGCTGTGAATCCAGCGCTGCCTCCTCGGCTGGATTCGTGAGGTTACGAGTTTACCCGTAGATCCAGCGTCACCTCCTCAGCTGTATTCGTGAGGTTACGAGTTTACCCTTTAGATCCAGCGCCGCCTCCTCGGCTGGATTCGTGAGGTTACGAGTTTACCCGTAGATCCAGCGCTGCCTCCTCAGCTGGATTCATGAGGTTACGAGTTTAGCCGTAGATCCAGCGCTGCCTCCTCGGCTGGATTCGTGAGGTTACGAGTTTAGCTGTGAATCCAGCGCCGCCTCCTCAGCTGGATTCGTAGAGGTTACGAGTTTAGCTGTGAATCCAGCGCTGCCTCCTCAGCTGGATTCGTGAGGTTACGAGTTTACCCGTGAATCCAGCGCTACCTCCTCGGCTGGATTCGTGAGGTTACGAGTTTACCCGTGAATCTTGGGTCAGGTTCCAGATGTCATATTTAAGTCAAACATCTGTGTACTTTCACGTGCACTGTGCACAGGAGAGTCGTCCAAAAGCGTCAGCGCTTCAGTTCTCTTATCAGGAGCGGCGAGGGCGACCTTCTTCTTCGCTGAGATTTTACTTTTCGTTCATTGTAAACCAAAATGAGCCCGATTTCTCTCGCGTTTGCACATTTCCAAACGTCGTTCAAAGCTTTCCCCGTCACCCACACCAAACGTGGGCTGTCGGCCTCTCAGAAGTGCACGAGCAAGTGTCCCACCTCGCCAACACGATGGTCAGTATAGCGACCGTGCCGATAACCATCAGAGACCTACCCTGAACACAGCCTCGCCCTCAGATATATTATTATCACTATTCATCAACGTCCATGGACATATTTCTCAGGATTCTGGGTAATATTTCCCAGGATTCTGGGTAAATGCTCCTGCGGCCATTGGAGACGGCGGCGAGCGGTTAATCTTTACACAGCTGCTCACGGGTAACTGCCGCTGGATGCAAATGGCTCATGTGGAGCTGCTCAGGTTCAGCACAGAGCAAATGTTCCCGCCTTAAAATGTTTGCCGGGCGTGCGGTTGCCTCGGCGACGCGGCGCCAATTTAAACACGGCCGACTCTTCAGCAGTTTGGAACTACAGATGGCCGACTCAATCAAACGGAGCCGTCCGAGACGCGTGTTTGCATTGTTGACGTCCTCAATTGCCCTGAGACGTGAAAGGGCCACTTAATGCTCCCCGGAGGCCCCGGACGCCACTTGTTTTCTGCCCAATTACTGAAGAGGGAAGTCAAGGCAAAAAAAAAACCCCCCAAAAAACCAGTGTCAGTGGATGTGCACAGAAGTTTTCCATTTGCAGAGCCAAAAATAAACTTTTCAGAAGGAAATGAAACTGGTTGGATCAATTTTAAAAAAGCCTTTTAAGCTCTTTCTCAAAGACAAAGCGGGAAAAAAAAAGCTTTAAATCATCAAATTTTGATTTATAAAAATGATCAGTGGATTTGTGAATAATTTTTTTGCCTGCATGTGCATGTTTCTGGAGTGACTATCTCCATGAGGGGTGTATGAGTTGACGTAAACTGTCCCACAGTCCCTCCCACTGGGTCTGGCATTCAGGTACAGCTCCCTCCCTCCCTCTATAAAGCTTTTCTTGTTAGCACTGTAACCTCTACACTTCCAACTCATAGCAACTTGGATCTTCACCTCATCTTCTGCCAACAGCAGCCTAAGGTAAGTGACTTTCAACATCATTTCAGTTTTATGTTTGGGGCTTATAAAAGTGTGGATCCACGTTCTGTCAGGTCTGAGTGGAAGAAGCCGGAGTGAAAACAAGTGTTGATCTTTAATAATCTGCCCACTTTAACACTAATTGGGACACCGTTTCCCGGCAGCTGCGTGGCCACAAAAAAAAAAACCACCTGACGGCTTGTTTTTCTCCTGAGGGAACCAAAAAAAACCCAACTGATGAGCACATATTTCCGTGTCTCTATGTCTCTGCAGCCTGGAGACACGATGAGACTGTCGCTGTGGACGGTCATCTGCTGCTGCGTTCTCGCCACCGTCCTCGCCACCGAGGAGCCCGGCGCCACCCTGAAGAAAAGGTGAGCCGCCTCTTCAGCCCTCTGAAGTGACGCCGACTCTTCTTTAGGAGCCGTGCATGAAAGAGTTGTGTGTGTTTGAATGCAAAAAGGTTAAAGTTAGTGAACCTGAGTTCTTGCTGGACGACAGGTTTAAGACCTGACCACGAACGGCGTCTGATGTCTGAACACGAGGAGGTATTTCATAATTGACTGACACATTCCTGGTGCATAAAATGATCATTTCACGCCGGCTCACGTCAGCTGGACGGAGTTCGCTTGTCAAAGTGTTTGATGGCTTTTTATATTGCATTTTCTGGAAAATCCTTGAGGAAAAAGTCCTTCTGGGAAACGCCGGGGCTGATGGGAGTCTGTTTGTGCTCGGTGCAGGTTCAGGGAATGGCTGCAGAGTCACATGAAGGGAGACACGTCGGCGTCTGCTGACGAGCAGCCGGCCGGCGTCCCGGTCGGGCCGTCGCAGGACGGAGACGCTCCTCCGGCGACGACCAGGTAACAGGAAAACATTTCCACCCACCGTTTCTTTTTTTTTTTTTTTTTTTCTCAACCACAACTGACACAGCAGAGGATGATGGGACGCTTGAGGAGAATCTGCCGCGTAACGAAGAGAAAACCAAAGAGAGACTTTAAAGTTCAAGTCTAATAACATGGAACGCAAACACCTGAGAATTTCATTGATTTTTGTGCGCTATTTGACAAACGAATATAAAAAGGGAAATCTCTCCATCCTCTGCTCCATCCGGGCCGCCTCCAGCTGTTTTTCAGGCCATGTTTTATGAAACTTAAAGATGAAAACAGAATACATTTGTGAATTTAATCTGACGCTTTAAAGCTCATTATTCATATTAAAACCTAAACATCTAAGATGGTAAAATTTTGTTAATAAAACTGTGAATTTCTGACTTTATGAACTTTCTAACATTAAAAACCCAACAGTCCTCCAGTGAAGAACTCAAATAGTTTCAGTATAAACTAAAAAAAAAAAAACACTCAGAAGCTGCTGTTTAGAAAATTGAACATCTGCGAACAAAAACAAGAATTACGGCCTTAAAAACTCAAATTTATAAGAAAAATCGGGAATTCAACATAGAAATTTGCACAAAAAAACCTTTTTTAAGCAGAAAATTTTGAGAGAAAATTTACAACTTACAAACTAAGATTTTATAAACTTGCAGTTTGCAAGAGAAAACTCATAAATTGGGATTTTATTTATTCTTTATTTTACACATTTGCAGGAAAAAACTATTTCTGTCCCAGTAAACTCGCAAATGTACGTTTTGTTTTTTTTTTTTTAATTAAGAACATCTGACTTCCCAAACATGCATCTTTGCAATTAAATCTTAAAACTGTGACTTTATGAACTTGTAGAACAGTGATTCCCAAAGTGTGGGCCGTGGCCCCCTGGTGGGCCGTCGCAGGACTGCAGGTGGGCCGTGAGAGGTCATTAAAATTAAACAAATGTGTTTTAAATCCTCGATCTTTTTTAAATATGTTTTTAATTACTGTAAAATATTAACGACGATTTAAAAACATTAAGAAGTAACAAAATAAACCAGTTAAGTGTTATTCTACCGTCATCTTAACTTAAGTGTCACCTTATTGTTGACCCCTCACATTAATATCGGATCATGGTTCCTGGTCCTGGATGTTGATCACAGTTGTGATTAAAGGTTTGGTGGGACGCGCAGAGATTTTTCACATTTCAAATTGGGCCTTGGTATTCTGCAGTTTGGGAATTCGGGAATTGAGTCTAAAAACTTCAACTTTCTTTTCTTTTACTAACTCAGAAATTTTGACTTTAAAAATCTGCAGGAGAAAATTCAAATTCTGCCCATAAGTGTGTAGATCTGAGAGAAAACCCTTCTGGATCACATCTTAGTTTTAACGGCTAAAAATAAAGTTTCTCTCCAAATGCTGCACGCTGAGGCTGACCTCATTGCCCGGGGGGCCGCGGGGGGCCGCGGGGGGCCCCGGGGGGCCGATGCATTCGAACAGTCTGGTCGTAACAAGCAGCCGCTCCGACTGCATGAACACGTTCAACAGAAAAGTCTCAAATCTTTTTTTTGTGTCTACATTTACATTAATGGTTAGTGTCCATTGTCTAGTAAAAACCATCTAGTATGTATATGAAATTTAATCTTATAGCAGATTTTTTTTTGTTGTGTCCTTCAGTCCTCTCTGGCAGTAAATTCTAACGTCTTTATTAACATCTTAAATCCTGATTTTGTCAGAGAGGACTAAAAAACACCAGCAGTGAAACATTTAAAGACAGGACAGTTAAAGAGACGCGACGGTGAGGGTGTGGTGTTTGCTGGGTTGTGAAGTGAATTCTCAACACTGACGTCTCTGTCTCTCCTTCGTTCAAGCTTCGGGGCGAACGTCCGGTCCAGACGGTCGTCCGGCTGCGCCCTGGTCACGTGTCTGGTCCACGACCTGGCCCACCAGCTGCACGAGGTCAACAGCAGGGCGAAAGGCAGCTGCGTCCCCAAAGAAAAGATAGGCAACAAAGGATACGGGCGCCGCCGCCGCCGCCGCTCCCTCCAGGGCACCGCCCAGCCCGACCCCCACGGTGGAAAACCGACAAAGTGCCACCAGGATGGTCAGCGAGACAGCAGACACAAAACACACGCATAGCGTTACCGAGACAGGCGCGGGAAGGGGAAGAACTCTTGTCGGGCTTATTTGCTCGCGGCAGACGGAGATAAGTCCCCGCGGACGTTTTATTAGATGATTTACAAGCAAACATCCGAGGGAGCTCAGGTTCAGATAACACACACCGAGACGACCGTGCACATCACGCGTAGGACCGCGGTGTCCGAGCACGACTCTGATTTATTGATGAATTCACGCCAGACCGGCGGGACTTGACGAGAATGTCTTGTCTCTTCTTCAGCCTTCAAAGAGAACTTGGCGGCTGAGCCGGAAGAACGTTCCTGAACTGGGGAGGAACCAACGGCGCCGTGTGGGGGGGGGGCGCCGGTTAACGGGCCCCAATTACACGAGAATGTGGTGAACTGTTGGTTATGTGTATCCTCCAGTGCTGTTATCAGAAATGCAATGTAACACTTGTATGTACAAATGTATAAAAGCAAACTATTTCCAAACGTATTTTTATACCGACTTCAATGAAACATGTGATGTATTTAATCTGCTCTGTACTCTTCTGATCAATGAGATCCACGTCAATCGGCTGTTCTTGTCTGAGCTTTGACCATCTTTAAAGTTGCACTGTGGATGCGTCTGCAGCTGCAGCAGCAGCGCTCTGCTGCCATCTAGTGGTGCAGATGCAGATCCAGCTGTTTCACAATGAACAGATGTACTGAAAAGCTTCAGTCGCTGACATTAATCTGTTTCTCTGTGAATGTAATACATCCCGATTTAACCAGCGTTCAGCCGAAATCACTTAAAATGTTATTACTTGCCGTGACTCACGGCCTGCAGGGGGGTAGGGGGGTGGGGGGTGGGGGGGGGGGGTGCCAGGGACCCTAATCGCTCACAGCTGCCTCCATGATCCTCGAGCGAAAGGGACAAAATCAAAACCAGCGGTTGCACAGTCACCCGTCTCTGCCGGGGCATGTTCGCGTGATGGTGCGTGTCCGTTAATGAGATTAAACTAATGGTTGACATTTCGTTTCTAAAAATAGCGGGCTTTTATCGGCGGCCCGTCACAAAGAAACAATTACTACAATTACATTTGTCTCGAGGCGCCGCGATCCGAGCGTTGTGCAATCGCCGAGCTTTAATCGTGTTTTCGTGTAAGCAGTTGCCGTTTTCCTCCGTGGAGTGAAACGGCGCTAACGTGTTTCTCTCTGGGGGAGATGATCGGAGTTTCTACGATATTCACCTCTAAGCGTCTTCTTTCCCGCTTTGCCAGATGAAACAAACCCTCTGGCTGTTACATAATAACTTTAAAGGCCATACGGGATCGTCTGAAGACTTCACAAAGCAGCAGTTCATGTTTTGAAAAGACTGAATTCAGTTCATATTTTTATTTGAGGAGAAGATGGTGCAAATTCATTCGCCTTCATGCACCATCAAACATGTGATCAAAGACTTTTAGCTTCAGGTCAAGAACTTTCACAAAACATACGGCTTTAACCGTTTAGGAATTAAAGTAACTTTAAGCAACGTCCACTTCATCAGCTCCACCTCTGTAGAACCCGGTCAGTCTGTCACAACCGCCTTCGTCTCTGATGTGACAGATTCAACCAGGTGGTTCTGGTCCATGTTGATGTGACAGCGTCTCCAGCTGCTGCTCATCCATGATGAGAACCTCCAGTTCCTCCAACATCCACAAAGCTGCTCTGCTGGACTGGGATCTGGAGACTGTGGAGACCAGTGGAGGACGGTGGGACTCACTGATCCAGAAACCAGTCTGAGATGATCCTGGTGCATCATCCATCAGTAGATGGTCCACTGTGCTCACGGTCAGTACCGTGATCATCTGGTACTGAGAACATCTCCTCCAGACCATTAACTGAACAGGTGGAGCTGATAAAGTGACCAGTTCACCTCCATCATAAACGCTTGGATGGTCTTCACCAAAGCGCTTCCTCTCTGGAGATGCTCTGTCAGACTTTATTAATGGATATATTTCCATTTGGAGAGGAGGGGAAAAAAATAAAGAAATAAAAACAGATTCTGAAAAAAAAAGTTCTTCGGTGACCACATGGTGGCGCTGCAAGGTTCCATCTACCGCTCAGGAACCGTGTCAGACCCATCTGAATCAAATTAGGGAGATTAATGTGCGTTCACCACCTCTTTCTCTTCAAATATTGACCTCATTCCAGCGATAAGACTTCTAGTTTTTATTCAGAGCACTTTAGCCCCTAACTTAATTTTATTAGGAGTTCACCTTGAACTCATTTGGTTGCGTGGTTATGTAACGGTTGCATGATGTTTCACTCCAACAGAGAGGCCAAGAGTCACAAGCAGAAACACGACAATTCAAATATTAGACTACAATGAAGATTGTGAAAGAATGATGTCACACCTTTGCTCCCAAACAGGAAATAAATCAAACATCTGACGATCTAAGAAATGGTTTAATGAAGCTCGTTGCACGACTGGCCGTGCACAGAAGCAGGTGCAAACAAAAAAAAAAAAAAGAGCTTGGAAAGAGATAATGAGAATTATTGATGAAGATGTGTAAATTACAGCACTGGGTTTCTGATCTGGTGCATCACCAGTATCACCAGTATCACCAGTCTCCATGAAAAGACCCCAGAGACCCTACAAAAGACAGCACGCTAAAGGACAAGGTGGCGCGATCCACCCTGACGGGACGCCGTTCACCGACAGCAGCAACATCCAGATGTTAGAAAGAAGTGAGGAAGCTTGCAGTTCCCCGACTGAACACTAGGGGGCCGGCTCCAAAAATCAGACTCAATCTGCACCGACCCGCAGCTCTGCAGCAGAAATAAACACACTTACAGCCTGATTCTCCACCAGATTTTAACTGTACGAAGGTTGAATTTTTATGGACCTCATCAGGTAAAATCACATGAAGCCACAAACTTACGTAGCATGATTATCCAGTGACGGATGGATACGGTTAACGAGCTCTCCGCACCATCTCGGCTCGACTTGCAAACGGCGTAAAGACCTAACAGCATCGTAATTCTTATTTTAAAGTGGATATGTTTTGTTGCGTTTTTAATTGTGCTAATGGACAGCTGTGACAGCATCTGGATCGGCCAGGAGCAGCAGGAGTTGCAGGAGTCGAGGGCTGAGGCCTCCGTAGACTGTTGTAGTTGGTGTTTTTGAACGCTCACTGTGGATTTATAGCTGCTGTTTTAGGTGAGATACTGAAACATCCAGCAACATTTATCAACGACAACGCCACTGCGTTCAGTAACGCTGCACTGCCAGATGTTGACTGGTGTTCACGAACGCAGAGAAAAACGTGACTCGTCCCTAAAACCGAGTAAACAGTAAACAAGCTCCATTAATAAACATCCTCGTACCAGTTCATGAAGATTCGAACCGAGCTGAGAGCAGCTGCTGTGAATCGTGTCCCAAACACAGACCGCCTGCTTTAAAACAATAAAAGCTGCTGTTTTCCACAGACATCTGGACATCTACGCACATTTGTCACTCATGGAAACATTCGTAGATACAAACGAAATCTGATCCCGCCTCCGACCACGTAGAGCTTCTGTGAATCAGGACCGCTCGTCATTCACATCGTTAATGCCTTATATGGACAGATGTTTGGACAGAAGACATTAAACATCTGCATTAAGTCCTGGTCCCACAGGGAACTAAGAGCCGTGGTCTCACCAGGAGTAGAGCTGAGCGATTTTATCGATTCTGCGATATATATCGATATTTTTTCCCCTGAGAGTTTTCAATTTTTCAGCCACGGGTTTCGAGGGTACCCTAACCCTAACCCTCACAAGATGTCACCAAAATTACTTTGTCCCTTTAAAATCTTTCAGAAAATGATGTAAATGTATCTTAAGATGAATATCGATATATATCGTACCGTGAGCCGAATATCGTGTATCATATCGTGAGATTAGTGTATCGCTACAGCCCTAGTTCAGAGCCAGAAAAATGGGCGCTATGCCGTCAGGACCGAGGGGCGGGAGTAGCGAACACGTCGCTACTCCCAGGTAGTAAGATGAATATCGATATATATCGTATTGTGAGCCGAATATTGTGTATCGTATCGTATCGCGAGATTAGTGTATTGCTACAGCCCTAACCAGGAGTGTTTCTAGGCCGTTATAACCTATAATAGCACGGCTGGATATGTACTACAGATATTCATGATTCAGTTCTTCATATCCAAAAATAACATTTCAGATATCCAAAACTCTAATTTCAGATATCCACAACATCACTCTTTCCAGGACAAATGACATCACTTTTCCCATTCATGTGTTTGGGGTTTGATATTACAGATAGTTGTAATCCATTAATAGATATTCACAACTCACACTGCAGATATCTGCAACTGATTTACGACTATCCTTATTTCCATTTAAAGATATCTACAACATAATTTTGACTAGTCGTAATTTCAGTTCTAGGTATCTCCAAACACTGTGAGTTCAAGATATCTGCATTTTGTATATCAACATTTTTTCTAGCCAGAATTACACTGTTGATATCTTGAATTGAAATTACGACGAGTCGAAGTTAAGTTGTTGATATCTCTAACTGGAATTATGGATAGTCATAATTCATATGTAGATATCTCGAAAGGGATTTTTATTAGAGATATCTCGTATTCAGGATATCTTTAAACCTCATTATTCCTAGTCAGAATGTAATTGCAGATATCTTGTATTAGAGTTTTGACAAGGCTAAATGACGTTGCGGATATCTGTGAAAAGTGAGGCGGGGCTTGGTACCGAACCGAAGCCATTAAAACCAAACTAACACCATCCAGACTTTGTCGCACGTCCTCAAGTATGTTGAGAGACAAGAATGTTCAATTCGCTGTACATTTCTTTTACAGCTCTCAAGTGAACGAACCTCTTGTTCACCACAAATTCCTCGGCGATAAGCTCGTTCAATTTCGTGGCACCTTCGGACCACCCTATCAACAACAGCAACCGCCATTTCTTCTGCTTTTTCCTCTTCCTATAGATTTCCTCTGCTGATACTATTTAGTTGTTTGGTTGACTGAGCCAATAGCCAATAGAAAGCTAGCCAATAATAAGCAACAAACTGGATGCATCGCATGAGCAACGTCTCGCACAACAATTCTGACTCTTCATAATTATGTTTTAAGTATCTTTAACTTTCATTCTGACAAGTCAAAACCGATTTGCAGATATCTGTAATTGTCATTCAGGATGTGTGACAAGTCCAGTGGTGCGTTAAGTGACGTCGTTTCGGATATCTGTGATTCAGTTTTTACTAGGAAAAATGAATTAGAGATATCTCTAAATGTACTTTTGACTAGGCAGAATGAAGTTACAGATATCTTTAATGAATATTCCTACTAGTCATAATATAATTATGACCAGTCAAAATTAAATTATTGATATCTATAATGCTAATTCCGGATAGTCAAACTTAAAGGTGGGTTAGGTGTTCTTTGAAAAAAACGGTTCCAGCAATCCAACTCAAGTGAGATTTTAAAAATATACACTCCGTCTCTCCTCCCAAAGGCTCCGCCTCCGCCTCTTCAGCCCACCCCTCGAAACCACGCCTTCACACGATTCACGACTACATGAACCGCAGGGAGGGAGGGAGGGGTGGGGGGGAGTGCATTGATATTTGATGGACGTATTAGGCAGACAATGAAAGTAATGATGATCACTATTTTGATTGGTCAGAGTTTTTCTCTGATTATACCTTCTAGACTGGACCAAAACGTTTCGTTTTTTTTGCAAACATTTTATTTCAGTGGGTGCAATGGGAATGTGAAAAGGTTTTCAGGCAATATTGTAAAAAGTGCTGCAAAAAAAGAACAACTACCCCACCTTTAACTATTTTATGTTAAAACGGCTAGCCATACAGGCACTTCCCAGCGCTGCCTCCTCCAAGGTTTCGAGATCATGTGACCCACCTCCTCGCACGGCGCTCTCTGGGCAGGTTTATGCTAAATAACGAACTTCGGGACCTGCAGTCAGTGGGAATCCACAAGCGTGCACACATTCACCAGCGCGGCCCCGACGTGTTCGCTACTCTCGCCCCTTGGTCCTGACGGCATAGCGCCCATTTTTCTGGCTCTGAACTAGGGCTGTAGCGATACCGTAAATCTCACGATACGATACAATACACAATATTCCGTTCACGATACGATATATTTTGATATTCATCTTACTACCTGGGAGTAGCGACGTATTCGGTACTCCCCCCCTTGGTCCTGACGGCATAGCACCCAATTTTCTGGCTCTGAACTAGGGGTGTAGCGATACACTAATCTCGCGATACGATACGAGACAAAATATTCCGTTCACGATACGATATATTTTGATATTCATCTTACTACCTGAGGAGTACCGACGTGTTCGCTACTCCCGCCCCTCGGTCCTGACGGCATAGCGCCCATTTTTCTGGCTCTGAACTAGGGCTGTAGCGATACACTAATCTCGCGATACGATACGATACACGATGTTCGACTCACGATACAATATATATCCATATTCATCTTACAATTCATTTACATCATTTTCCGAAAGATTTTTTAATGGACAAAGTGATTTTGGTGACATCTTGTGAGTGTTCCAATGACTTTGTTTGAATTAATTGAACTGAAAGCATCAATTACACATTATATGGCTGACAAGCAGCTTGCAAATGCTGGACAAAATGAATAAAATATTTGTTGAGAAAAATAGTTTCATTTATTTAAACAGTGCAAATTGTTGCTTGCAATTTTTTAAAGGTGGGACACGAGGGTTTTGGAAGAAGCTTAGAATATCGATACCCGTGGGTGAAAAATCGATACTCTCTGGGGAAATAAAATATCGCTATATATCGCAGAATCGATAAAATCGCTTAGCTATACTCTCAACCGTAGCTTTCTTCATGTCTGGCGGTCAACGAGCAAAAAAAACAAAGCAGTTCCCTGTTTGGCACGAGCTCTGAACCAGAACTGGAACCAGTTTGGTGGAAAAGCCCCGTCTGCTACCACGTAACGCTGCCGTGTGATTGGTCCTGCAGCAACGTCACGGTTAATTCAACAGTTTACTCTGACTCAACTACTACAGCAGGAATCGTTCTTTTAAATCAAAGAGCATATCGGTGTGGTGATTAGTGATTTTAATATGAGTGATGAACTATTTCTGCTCACTTTTGAACATAATGAATAACTGGAATAAGTTATAAGCTTTAAATTCAGCCCTTCTGAAAGGAGAACAATGAACTCCCCACCCACGGTGAACAAACAAGGAAGAGTGGTCTATTAATAGTTGTCGTGCTCTTAACGGAGTCGTACTGGTTCAACCAGAAGCATTTCCTTTTATCGCGCTGCGGCACATACATGTAGACGACTTCCTGACAGTCTTAGCGCTGCATCCAGCTTCCTTCTTCATACCAGACTGGCAGTGAAAGGGTGAACCGGCTGCGTTATCTCCTGGTGGACTGCTCCACCTTATAAGGCTCTCTGCAGTCCCGAGAGGTTTCCACATCACACGCCACCTGAAGCAAGTGCATCCAAAAGTAAGTGAACTGCTGTCACGGTGACGGTTTTCTCTTCTGTCCTGTAACGTCGAGGTTCCCGTCGTCACTCTTGCGCTCTTCGCAGCGCTTTCCCCTCTTTGCATAGTTTACTTAAACTCCAAAACTGCAATTTGCATTAGGAGGTCAAAACACACCGTCCTGCTTTGGGTGTAAAAATAGAAACAAGCATCTTAAACCGCAGTTTTGTGACAAACTGTGCTCGGGGACCGTAATCTCAGGAGCGGCAGTGAAGGGAAAAGTCTTCAGGCTTTTATTCTGAGCTCTTTCTGTCGAGTCTATTTGAGCGTGGGTGTGTGCTGCTGCTCAGGTTTCCACTCAGTTCAGAGACAAGCCTGGTCAGGTACAGCTGGGACGGCGCCCCTGCAGGTATGAATGTGTGCGTGGACGACGTCCGCGGTGATTTTACTCATCAGAGACGCTCGGCTGACGTGGTGACTTTACGGTCTGTTGCAACTGTTGTTTGGGCGTGACAGCTTTGAGATGCTGCCTGTGATGCAGATTGATAGATATAAACAGCCTTTCCGCTTCCTCCTCGCCTGAGCAGTTCGTGCACGTCAACGTGCATGAAGCGTATGTCACAGAAATGCATCCAGCGGCTTTCAACAGACCAAACTAGCCCCGAGGCTGCACTTCCTTCAAGTGTGCTCAGTCACTCTGACTGAGTCGGGCTTGAACAAAAAAAAAAGGAAGAAGTATAAAATAAACCAACCACGACAAAAGAGCCGTGCATTAATCTATAAAAGATATAATGAAGTTTTAAAACAGACGGAGCTGCAAAGAGGCATCAGGAGCAGATGCTGCACACATCTGCACAAACAGACGTGTTCATTAAACGTCACCTGCACACGTTGGATCTCAACCCAGATAAGCAAACGGGATGCCGTGTTGCAATCTTGTGTTGCATGTAAATTAGGCCTCTGACAGGAAGAAAAATGGAAATTCTGAAACTCTATGAGCCATCTGCCAGCCTGGCTTCCTCTGTGGCCGCTTTATTTTGTTTTCACGTGAAAGAAATGATTTGTTTCGTACCTCATTTTGCAGGTCTGGAGCACATGACCTCTGGAAACAGTCAAAGAGTTTGTTGGCTCGCTCGAGGACGAAGATCTGCTCAGGTTAAGACAACAAAGTTAACCAGGATCAGTAGTGCTGGGCGATATGAAAAAAAATCATCTATCACGATATGGACTATTTTATATCACGATAACGATATATATCACGATATACCATAATAAAGTATGTTTCCAGTTATTCTCTGAAAAGTCTGACAAAAATTTCATTGCTTACTTTTCAACTTTATTTTGAAAGGACATTTAGCTGAACTGTCACAAACATACATTTTAGTGCAGCAAAAACAGGTAGGTACAGAGGTACAGTAGCTTTCACATTTTTTTAAAGTGTACAACAGTTTCTGAGAGGAAAAACACATTTTTGCACTGAAGTTCAGCTATAAAAAATAAACACAAATTATTTTTCAACTTTCTGAAATCTGTAACCTTGTAGTGCAAAGTTTGCAAACCAATATAAAGTGTCTAAAGTAAACATCAGGGTTGAAGAGAACTCTGTTTAAGGCATTAACCATGAATAAAAGTGCAAACATAAAAGGCTACTTTGTAGAAGTAGATATGATTCTATCAAATTTATCGTTGCAGGTTATTTAATTACATATTTGCTGTAATAATTGATAAAATTAGGTTAGAAACGATAGAAGAGAAATGGCACGATACACACTTTTATATCGTCCCCACGATATGTATCGTCATATTGCCCAGCACTAAGGATCAGTATCAGAACATCTCTACTATTTAAAATTCACAGGTGTTTAACCTCAGTGAGGAAATGAAAACACTGGTTTTAAAGCCAGTGTATGAAGATAATACCACTTCTGACCACATGGGGGCCGTACAGGTCTGTAGGAGGCTCCCATCAGCACGGGTCCAGCTAGTTTTACGGGACCTTGACTGTTGGGGGCCGTCTCCCTCATCGGGACCCTGCAACTAGAACGTTCAGGAACTTCTGGAGGGTTGGTACTTCAGGTCCAGTTCCAGCTGCAGCCACCTCTGCTCTACTCAGGATCCCACAAATGAAAAACCGACCCAACGGTGTACTGAGAGCTCAGCACGTCCTGTAATACTGCTTTCTCCCACTAGAGGTGCACTTCACTGCGTCTCATACCAGAACCTTCTGGTAGAGGTCTTCGGAACAACCCGAAAGCCCGAAAGCCCGAGGTTCCGGCCCGACCCGAATCGGGTCTCGGGTCCATTCAAAAGACGTGACTCCAGGTTCGGGTCTGAATCGGAACAGTTAGTCTCGGGTCCGGTCGGTGTTCTCTGACAGGCTGGGTCCACGTTTACTCCAGAGAGGTAAAGATATTGGCGGTGGCAGCTAATGTCAGGACTCGGGGCAGTTTAATTAATTATTCATTAACGTGGCGTGTTTGTCATGAAACAACCGCGTTGCTGTAGCGTGTTATTAGCGGTTTGCCCGGCAGCTGTAAAGCACTACGGATCGCCAACATGGCAACGCTGGATGAGAGAACATATTCACGACACGTCCTGACCGGTGTAGGTTATTAGCGTTAGCAGTTGCTACCAATAGCATCTGTATCGAACAAAGAAAATAACGACGTGGATTTATTGTTGTTTACATCACGTAGCCTATGTAGCAACTGAACCGGTAGAAGAAGACAACTTTAGGTAAGAAATTCAAGTTTTATTCAACGCTAGACAACTTTTAACATGATCAACTATGGGCTGGATTGGCTCGGTTCTATTCAGGTAACTCAGTTCGGTTCGTGTTCAGAAACTTAAGACCTGGGTTGGGTCGGTTCCGGGTCGAATTTTCACCTCTACCTTTTGCTGATGTGCTGCCCCCTTGTGGCCAGCAGTGGTACTGCTACACCAAGTGGGTTTAAAATCTTGCGTCGTGCATTTTTAATGCTCAGTAAATCTATAATATAGACAAAAAACTACCGTATTGATTCTTCTCTCTGGCGTCTGAGCGCGAGAGTCTGGATTCAGAAGTGTTTTATCAAAGTAAATTACAAATAAATGGAAAATGTACAAATAAATGGAAAATGTGCACAAATACCAGGCCCGTTCTGTGACATATGGAGCCATCACTCAGGAAAACCCTTAAAGCCTAAATAAAGACGCTGCCACGTTCACCTGCTGAGGCTCTGAACTGGGTTTTAGCGGTCCAGCTGATGGACGCCGCCACTGTCTTCTTTGGTTTTTTGTTTTTTTCTTACACTGAATCTTTTAGAGCCGCCCGTCACAGTGCGTCACATCGCCACACTTCACTGCTCAAATTACTGTCGTCTGACGCCTGTGCAGCGTTTGTCATCCTGAAGTTACCATCACTGACTTCCTGACTACTGAGCCGCTTCATCCAGGACCTCAGCGTCCTCCTGTGTCTCTGCGATCCTCTGCAGCTGTAACGATGTCACGTTTAAATCTGCTGCTCTGCTCCACCAGCTGTTGTGGTCGTAACGGTCAAAGGGGTTAAAAAGTCTAGAAGATGACCAAGTTTTTCAGATATATTCAAAGGGAGAAAATCCTTTTTTTAGCAGGTCAATCCTTCTCTGTGCCTGTTTCTAGTTGAACAATTTCAACCAACTGTTGGTATTTTAGTTTCTAACATTCAGTGCGTTTACATGGGAAGTTTAATTCCTCTCTAATTCAGAATTAAAGTTAAATCTGAATAAAAATTATCATATAAACACCTAATTCCATATGAAAATGTCAATTCCGAATTAAACTTAATTCTGAAGTAAGTAGCTGGTTTATTCCCATTTTAATTCTGAATTAAATAATTCCGCGGTCATGTTTACGCTCATTCCTGTTTAAATTAATTCCCGTCTTTCTGCGCATGCTAGTTCTCTTGCCCGTCTGTCGCGATGACACTTATATTCAGCGCTGGGCTTGTTTTCAAAACAAAGTTGTAAAATGGCAGCACGCAGTAAACGGTGTTAAAGAGCAGAGACGATTTATTTAATAAATAGCTTGGAGGAACTGGAAATAATTAAAAGAACAGATGGCAGGAAACATAAAAATTGTGAGCTTTTCAAAGTTGTAGCGGCCAGGTTAAATGAAGGAGGTTTCACAGATAGAGACGCCACCCAGGTCAAAAATAAGTGGAATGTTGTTGCTAACCGAGTTGTTGCTAAGTTTGTTTTCTTCCGGTAGACGTAAAGACATCCCCCCCCCCCCCCCCCCCCCATCCAATCAGAACCCTTCCCAACCCCCAGACCTAAAGCGGAGTTGGATAAAGCCAAACAAACATGTTTTCCATGTAAACCTCAATTCGGAATTACTATTTCCATGTAAACTCGAAGGAAAATAGTTTAATTCAGAATTATTTAATTCGGAATTATTAATTCCGAATTAAAAAACATCATGTAACTGCAGCCATTACAAACAAAAACAAGTTTGAATTTACAAACTGAAAAAGCTGCAAGATTCAATTTAATTCAAGACCAGACCAAATATTATGAGTTCAAAATCAATTAGTCGTTTTTAGAGTTCCAGGATAACACTCTTCTTTTTTTTTTAAGCATTTGTGTTCTTATAATTTATCTAGATTCTTAAGGTAAAATAAAATCAACCATGGGGTTAAATATAAATATATTTGTTTGTCTACTATGAAAGGATTGAGTCCTCGACCAAAGGTCCCGAAAGGAATGAGAAATGTTTAAACTATCTACCCATAAAAAAATGCAAACAGCTGCACTGCATGAACTAACAAGTGTGCTGGCCTCCACATCTGGATGAGTGCCCTCCACATCTGGATGAGTGCCCTCCAGTCCGTCATTACATCCACGTGTGATCAGCTCTGTTTGGTTCACGTTCGAGCTGCAGCTCCGGTCGTTTCTTCCACCTGCACGGAGGAACGGAGGTTATTTCAGACCGCCCGGCTCCGGTCCCGGTTCTTCACCTTTTCACTGCCTGGTCATTAAATGGTTCCCTGATGGTTCCTTGTGCTTTCCAGGAAGCTCAAACAAACGAGTACAGCGACGGATCCACGAGTTTCTGTTATTAATCAAAGCTTTACCTGTTCCAGGTCAGTCAAAATGAAGAGGAGGGACACGCCCCTTTTCAAGCAGCAGTCGACGCCGTGCTTCGGGAAGGGTGAGTAGCTTCTCCCGTTCAGGACAGGTGAACGAGTCTGAGCCTGACTCAAATAAATTTAGCTCGTCAGCAGGTCCGGTGACATAAATCTATCAGCGGTCGCTGGACAGGTGGTACAGCACCACCTGACTCTGCAGGTGCGTCTACAGTGGCAACAAAAACTCTGAGAACTCACTGATCAACCTCTCACACAAAAACCATTCTCAATTATCAAACACACCAATTAAACATTCACAACAACTGCAGAATAAAAACTTCCTCAACAGCTAATTGGAGTCAGTAGTTTGCACACCTGATGAATGTAATGAATGAATGAATGAATGAATGAATGAATGTGAAAAGTTGAAATGAGTAAGGACATATCGTATTGCAAGGACCTCGCAATACGATATGCATCATGATACTTCGGCCATGATGCGATATTACCACGATATCACGATATATTGTGATATTCTACCCAGTTAATATCAAAATTAAAAGTAGAGATGAAAAATCAAGTTGCTGTATATGTTCATCAGATGATATTGATCATTCAGAGGACAAATTGAGTCAAAACTATTTGCTTCAAAACAACCTAGTTATTGTTTGTTATTAGTGTTTTTGCACATTTAAGTATTCACAATGCGTCTTATACATGAATTTTCCTAAAAAAAAAAAATCGATATTAGGAGCTGAAAATCGATATTATATTGGGCGGCCGAAAATCGCGATATATTGCCAAATCGATTTTTTTTCACACCCCTAGAAATGAGTGATTGAAAGTAATTATTTTGGAGGTGTGGTTAAAGGACTTTTCCTTTTGGCTGTTTCCTCTAGAGGTCCCCTCAGTTAATCAATCTCCTCCATCTATCTCCATCCTCTTCTCTTCATCTCCTCTTCCTCTCCATCCATAAATCTCCTCTCTGGTCTTCCTCCAGACCTCCTGTTCCAGTTCCAGCCTCATCATCCTTCTCCAGATATCTTCTCCATCCCTCCTCTGTTCAGGTCCAAACCATCTCAGTCTGGTCTTTCTGACTTTCTCTCCAGAACATCCAACATGTTCTGTTCCTCTGATGTTCTCCTTCCTGATCCTCTCCATCCTGGTCCCTCCCAAAGAGAACCTCAACATCTGAACCTCTGCTACCTCCAACTCTGCCTCCTGTCTTCTCCTCAGGACCACAGTCTCTGAACCAACAACATCTCAGGTCTCACCACCGTCTTCTCCACCTTTACTTTCATTCTGATCAAACCCTTATAACACGTTTCACCTGTTCCAACCTGCTCCAAACACTTCTTCACCTCTTTTCCACATTCTCTTGTTCTGGACTGTAAAACCCTCCTCTTCTTCATCTCTGCTCCCTGTAGTTTCACCGTTCCTCTTCATCTCCAGGTCATACCTCCAGCTCTAGATGTTCCTCCACCTGCTCCCTGCTCTCACCACAGATCACAGTGTCATCTCCAAACATCATAGTCAGTCCATGGAGTTTCTTTTCTAACCTCATCTGTCAGTCTGTCCATCATCCATATCAACCAGAAGGGTCTCAGAGCTGATCTTTGATCACTCCCACCTCCACCTTGAACTCCTCTGTCACACCTACTACTCACCTCACCATTGTCTTCCAGCTCTCATCCATGTCCTGCTCCACTCTAACATCCTTCTCTGCTCCTCCGGACCTCCTCATCAGTACCAGAGCTCCTCTCAGCTCCCTGACATCTGCTTTCTGAAGGTCTACAAAGACACCATGCAGCTCCCTCTGACCTCCTCTGTTCTTCTCCATCAGCATCCTCAAAGCTAATATTTCATCTGTGGTCCTCTTCTTTGTCCTGAAATCATCCTGATGTTCTCAGATGTTCTCTTCTGTCCTCAGTCTATCTTCCACTCCTCTTTCCCATAACTTCATTGTGGTTCATCACCTTTATTCCCCTGTAGTTGTCTCAACTCTGAACGTCTCCTTGTTCTTCAGAATCATCACCAGGACACTTCTCCTCCGTTCTTCAGACATCCTCTCAGTTTCTCAGATCCCGTTGAAGGTCCTGGTCTAAAACTCTACTGCCACCTCTCCTGGACACTTCCAGACTTCCACAGGTGTCTCATCAGGACCAACTGTCTTCATCCTCAACAGTGTCCTCCTCACTTCAGTCTGACTAACCTTTGCTACCTCCTGGTCCTCAACAGTCTCTTCTTCCTTCTCTTTCATGTTCCTCATTCATCAACTCTTCAAAGTTCTCTTTCCAACTTCCTGTCTCACTCCTGTCATCTGTCAATCATTTCCACCTCTGTCCATCATCCAGCCTGTTGTTCATCCTTCCATCTCCATCTCTCAGTCTCTCCAACCTGTAGAACTCAGTCTGTCCCTCCTTACTGTCCAACCAGCAGACAGATTTGTCTGGTCTTCTCCTGATGCTGCATCTCCCTGTCCTCCTGTCTCCTCTCTTCAGTCCTCTCAGTGTCCCACTTCTTCTTAGTTAACCTCTTCCTATGTTCATCCTCCTGCACTTCCTCATTCCACCACCAAGTCTCCTTGTCTCCTTTCCTACCAGATGTTTCTCCAGGTCCTCTCCTACCTGTCTCCCTGATCACATCAGATGACCATCCAGACAGACTCTGGATGGTCATCTGGAAGCTCCTCCTGACTATCCAGAGTCTGTCTCAACTCTCTGGAAGACACAACACTCCTCCTTCTTCGTCCTCTGCTCTGTCTTTGAGAGCTCGTTGAAGTAATTTGGTGTCACGAGTGGGATGCTGCAAAACTGGACCGTTCTACAACACAGCTTGAGGATTTGATCACATTTTATACCAAATTAGTGCAGAAAACCAGCTAATTCAAAGGGTTTCCTACACATTTTCTTGCCACAATGTTTCAGTTTTAGAAACATAACATGAAAACTGAACGGCAAGAAAGGATTTCTACAGCTTTTGATAAAAATAGCAGAAGGAAAAGGGCGCGGTGCTCCGATTGAGAGTTACGCGCCAGTCTCAACTGCAGTGAGGGCTGCTGAAACCTACTACAGGCACCGGCTCAAAGTATGAAGTGTGACTGAAATACAACCAAAGCCTGGATCAGTGGCTTTGAGAAAATGTGATTGGCTCACCCACAATAACCGGTTCAGGCAGTTTAAGCATGAAACGTATTTTCATCGCAGCAGAGGCCAAAGTCCTGCGGTCTGGTGTTTGTGCCATGTCCACAGTGGGAAAACAGGCACGAACGATGTAAGAGGAGGTAATCTTTCTCAGAAGTTCATCTGTTTTTTCCAATGGAAGCCAAGCAGTTTTTACATATTTTTTGTCATTTATACTCTTAGAAATGACTAAGCCTGTTCTTAGTCGTGTCTTTCCTTTCAATGAAGTCATACTATCCCTGTTTGGTGTCTTTGCTGCACCCATGAACAGCTATTTGGTGGCTGAAGAAGTGAATTTACACATAATTTCTGTTCAGGTTGTTTTTTTTTTTTCAACTCATCGCATTATTAAAGTTTGTTTATCTGGACAACGATACTCTGACATTGACCTGATGAAGACGATAATCTGAATGAGAAACTAAGATGTAAACATCCACGCAGACTGTATAATTCAATTCAATTCAATTTTATTAGTAATTTTTATAATATAATATAATATATAGTAATAGTGTCTGATACAATGTCAATTGTCTCTAAGGTGCTTTACAGAGACCCAGATCATGACCCCCGAGCAAATATCATTAACTAAAATTATAATATTAAATCTAAATCAAGGATAATGGCAAGTAAAAAACTCCCACAGAGGGAGAAAAAAAAAGGGAGAAGAAACCTTGATCAGGACCTGGATCATATAGAGGGACCTTCCTGATGAAGACCAGCTGGATAAAGAAAGAAAAGAGGAGGGAGAGGACAGAGAGAGGAGAGCACACAAATGACTGAATGTAATTACTATATAAACAGATGCAGGTAGCAGCACTGAGGTGAGATGGTCAGAGGACTTAGGTAGACCAGGTAAGAACTGGATTGGCTCTGCAACCTGTCAATCAAAAGACAACGCCCCTCAACAAAACATTTTTTTTTGTTCCAGAATGTAAATATTTTTATTTCTGCTGTAAAGTTGGACATTTCAACATGGATTTTAAAGGAAGTTAACCATCACTGAGGCCAGACCCTGGTGGTCACTAGTAGGGATGGGAATTGATAAGATTTTTCCGATTCCGATTCCATTATCGATACTGTTTAACGATTCGATTCTTTATCGATTCTCTTATCGATTCTAATTTGGGGAAAAAAGGAGAACTAAACAGTTTTATTAGCAATCAATTTTTATTTACTTAGAAGTCACGACCTTACAAACTCAACAGCGAGGTCAAAAGAGGCCCAAAGCCTGGATAACGTGTTAACTGTTGTAATATGTAACTGTGCAAATACACAAGAATGTGGAACATTTTACTAACAGATTTTTACTAATAGAAATGAAAAAAATCTCCCTTTTAATGGGATATATGAGCTCACTAAGCACTCAAAAATAATAATAAAGAAAGATAAATACTATTAAATACAACGGAACAATGCATAGTACAAATTTGCAAATACTATGAAGAATTAACAATTCTTTTGCAGTAAAATAATCATGTCTTCCAGCCTCTGAACCAGCCAGACTCTCTCTCTCGTCACGGTCATCTTCTAAATGTAATGCAGAAGGCAATTCGTTTAATAGCATAGCGCTAATGTTATAGCGTGTTTTACAAAGAAGCACATAGGCAGCGGGATAGCTACTAACCAGAGTTACCAGAGGTGATCTTAGCTTGGCTACTGCTGCTGGGTTGAGATCCATCAGTCCGAAGCGTCACAAACACGACACTCGTTAGCATGTTTGTGTTCAAATGTTTCATGTTAGCCGTGTTCCCTCCCGACGCTGTTATCTCCACTTTACAATGACTGCTAGTTGCCTTGTTGCCATCTTTCTTTGGTGAAGTGAAGCCAAACTTTGGAGCGTTTGAACCTGGTGGGCGCCATTGTTGTTTACAACTGCAATGCTAACGTGCTAAACCGACGTAACTTAATCACGTAAGTGCTTTCTGGAACTGACTGTGCGTAACTTGCGTAAATTACGTTAGAGTCGTGCTGGTTGGAATCAATAAGAGAATCGCTGGATAAACTGCCAAACGATTCCATGGAATTGAAACACACGGAACCGGTTCTCGATTCCCAACCCTAGTCAGTAGAGGAACTGCAGCTTTCTTCACTACTGGGATCGTCAGACTCGTCGGTCAGAAACAAACCAACATCCCTGCGTGCTTTCAATCAAAACAAAATACGAGGCTTGATTTTCTGCACGATAACCTTTCAAACATTGTTTTGTGTTAGAACCGTCTACGCTCCCAAAGCTTTAATTTCACCTTCATAGACACCAGTTTTTATTTTGTCGCTGCTGCCCCGGATCACAGATACCCACTAACATGTTACCAGCCAGCTGTGACATGCCAGCCTGTTGCCATGACGCTCTCAACACCCCAAAATAGAGACAGAAGGGGACACTCGGAGCAGCAGCTGCATCATAGATGCAGAACCGTGGACCGCAGGAGCAGCGGCGCAACGCTGGACAGAAGCAGTCGCCGTGAGGACCCTGGACAGAAGCATCTCAGACAGACGGGGGGAGACGGACCAGAGGGACGTCTCTGCGGAGTCAGGACGTCCCGACAGCTCCTGAGACATGAAGCTGAGGTCTCAGGGTCCAGAAGAGTCCGATTCTCACACATGTGAGCTGAAATAGTTGAGTCCACAGGCGCAGACAGACAGCCAGACATGGCACAAATCACAGCTGAAGGTAAGAGACAGGTGGCGTCGAACCTGCCGGTTATGAAACGTTGAACCTGCCGGTTATGAAACTGACATGTTCTGTGATGACAACTATAAAGAGAGTTATTTAGAGGCTCGTTCACTGCCACAAAAGCATCGCCGTCCAACTCTCTGAGCGGTGAGAACAAGTGCTTCCTGGGACAAATTGGACGATGCATTTTGCCGCGTTACGCCATTAAAAATGACAACATTCTTCCAACATTCCCGGGCTGCTCGGTGCACGTCGGGTTTCCATAACCGCTAGCTAGAAGGTTGAGGTCATCCAAGACGCTGCTCAGCTGCCCAGAGGATAATCCGGAATAACGGCCTCTGAAACGAGCGCAAATAGTGATGGTGTCATCTCCGAAGGCGCCAAGATTCCAGGCGTTTTCAGTCGGATAGAGTTGCAGCGAGTGTCTTTCTGGGAACTTTACAGAAGCTTTCCATGGGAAGACGAGCTGAGGAATTTTTGTAAATATTCCAGTTTGGGTTTAACTGCCGCGCACGATTACAGGGGGCTTCTACAGAGCATTTACAGTGAGACGTGCACAGATCCAGATGCTCGGACAGGCTAGCGAAATGTTCTGGAATGAATAATCCAGCCGTCTATCCCTGAAGGTCCGTTTATCCTGGTTCCTCTGCCCTCCGAGGACAGGACACCTCCTCCTGTACTTCTAGGAGGACACCTGGCTGTTCCCAGGCCCAGGTGTGACCTCTCCAGTCTGTCCCGGGTCTGTCTCCCAGTTGAAGCACCTCCACAGGGAGGTGTCCAGGAGGATCAAACCAGATCCCCAGACCACCTTGAGAGGTCTCCTCTGGATGTAGAGCAGCAGCAGCTCTACTCCGAGTCTCCTCCATCTCTAAGGGAGAGTCCAGCCTCCCTGCTGGGAAAACCACCTTCAGCTGCTCATCTTTTATCTTTCCAGTCAGTACGTACAGGTCATGGCCTCAGGTGAAGGTAAGACCACAGATCGAACCACAGATCAACCAGTGAGTCCAGTTCTGCCTACTGGCTCGTCCTCACGTCCTCCAACGTTTATATATAATGTTACCGAGCTCACATTTAACATTCACTGGCTGCCTCGCTGCTCTACACTGCAAATTATTTGGTTCTTACCAAGAAAAACAAAGATATTTTTTCTTGTTTTAATAATCACTTTCTTATTCTAAGTCTCAGTATAATCTTATATCAAGTAAAACTTGACTTTTTTGTCTCAAACAGGCAGGGAATCCTAAAATGAGACAATTAACACTTAAAATAAGATGTATTATGTTTTTTCCTCCTCCTCATCTCCTCTCATCATCAAAATAAATCCTGTTTTAAGATTTAATAACAAATTATACCTTTCTTAAATCTAGAAACAAGTGTTACTACATTCTTAATTTAAGAAATCTTACCAAGTGAAATTATCTTGCTGCATGGACAGATTTTTTTAACTTGTTTTGAGAACCTTTTTCCTTAGTTGTAGTGTTTTTATCTTGTTTGAAGACCCCCTTTTTCTGCAGTGTATGAACTAATGCTGTGCTCGTTGAACTGTTTAATATAAATATATTTATGGTAGAAATTTCATCAAAACGTGACTTGGCGTGGTCCTTTGACTCAAACGGTGCATCTTCTACAGTCCAGATGTGGTCCAGAGGATCATACAGATGATCTTTACAGGTGACAGAAGAATGCAAAGCTTTTTTTTTCTTTTTGCTCAGCCATATGTAAGAGTAGTTTTAAAGGATGTCCTGTTTTTTCCCCATTTACTCAACTAGGGGTTCACGATAATTATCAGGCCGATAATTATCAGGCCAATAATTATCAGGCCGATAACAGGAAATTATTCCGGTAAGTCCGATATCACGACGAATAGCCCCGATAACATACAGTCATGTAAAAATTATTAAACCACCCTTGTTTTCTTCAGTTTCTTGTTCATTTTAATGCCTGGTACAACTAAAGGTACATTTGTTTGGACAAACATAACGATAACCACAAAGATTGCTCATAAGAGTTTTATTTAAGAGCTGATATCTTACCATTTTCCATGGTTTTCTTGATTATAACCTAAATCACTTAAGTTTTTACATCAATAGCTATGGCGTTGTACTGCCAAAAACACTGCTTTTATGCATTCAGTGTTTTCTTTTCTGTCTGTTTTAGTCACATGATGACGTTTAGTGGTACCAGGTATTAAAATGAAAAAGAAAGTGAAGAAAAAATGGTGGTCTAATAATTTTTCCATGACTGTATATTTTTGTCAACACAGCAGTGTCTCGCTCCCTCTGAGCCTTGAATGAGCGGCAGTGAATGTTATGTTCAAGTGACGTCGGCATAATCAGAAAAACGACGTCTCAGTAAAGAAAATCAAGAATACCCCCTCTGTCATAATTTTGGTAGTTTTTCATTGGAAAAAGTAAATATTGTTAATTTAAGAAGTCAAAACTGTTTTTGGTTTTGTTCATAGTCTTGATGTAATGATTGTAGATTGATGTGTCTGTTATCGGTTATCGGTATCGGATTTAGGAGCTGAAAGTTATCGGTTAGGGTTCGGGTTATCGCGCATCCCCAAACTCAACTCACTCAAGACTTTATTCACACCTAAGAGCCAAAAACCAAACACAGTATAATAGCAGGTAAATAAATGGCTGCAGTCAATAAATACAGTCATAGAAAAAATTATTAGACCGCCATTTTTTCTTCACTTTCTTGTTCATTTTAATACAACTAAACGTCATCATGTGACTAAAACAGACAGAAAAGAAAACACTGAATGCATAAAAGCAGTGTTTTTGGCAGTACAACGGCATAGCTATTGATGTAAAAACTTAAGTGATTTAGGTTATAATCAAGAAAACCATGGGAAAATGGTAAGATATCAGCTCTTAAATAAAACTCTTATGAGCAATCTTTGTGGTTATCGTTATGTTTGTCCAAACAAATGTACCTTTAGTTGTACCAGGCATTAAAATGAACAAGAAACTGAAGAAAACAAGGGTGGTCTAATCATTTTTTACATGACTGTATTTACAAACATTACAGTTGGAATAAAACTATGTTATTTAGTGACAAATATAAAATTGATCGATACAAGCGTTAATGTTGATGGAAAGTTTCCGTCTTTCTGGAACTACGACTGGCGGCTCAGACGTACCGATGTACTGTTTTCATGCGTCCTGACTCAAAGAGGTCCGAGGAGATTAATGCAGGAATCCGTGACGCGGCGATGACGCGGCGATGAGAACAGCCTCCTGATGAACTGATAAATGGCAGCGGCAGCTTTCACACCAGCGGGGGGGGGGGGGGGGGCACACAGGCCAAGCTGTTTAAAAGTATCTGCTGTCAGTCAGCTCCTCTGATGGGGAAACATGTTCACAGAGCGTTGACCTAAAAATAGCGTGGGGGGGGGGGGGGGGGGGTGGGGGGGGGGGGGGGGGGGGGGGGACCGGGTCCGTCCAGATAAACACGGCTGTTTTCCCACCAGAGGGTCTTGGGAACCAAAACGACTGCAGAACAAATGGCTCATGAATCTATTTATAGTGACGAACTGTTTTCTTACTTTGTGGAAAAAAACATGAAAAAAACGTCTGTGTGGTGGAAATGAGTTTGTCCAACTTTAATATGATTCCGGTTGCAAAATGCAGCGACAACAAAAGCTGTTACGGTGCAAAAACAAACCGAGCGAAGTCGGCTTCTGGAGCTCACGTGTCTCCAACACGTTTCCTTCATCGGCATTCAGATGAACAGCTGGCAGCAGGAGAACATCTGGAGCCACGTCAACTAGAACTCTCACTTCACCTCCAACTAAACTCAGTAAACGGGGAGGAAAGTGAAGCGCGGCCTCGGGGGGGTTGAGAGGTCACCTGACGCGCCGCGACACCCGCACGGCTTAAAGTTAAAAAAAAAAATCCTGAGCCTGAACTTTTTTCCGGGGGTGCAGTGGATCCAACGCATACACATTTTAGGCAATTTAGCAAACAACTTTTTGGCATTGTGCTTAGTAATATACAAGATGAACTTTAATTTAAATGTGAATTTTAGAACGTAAAGGTTATTAAGTTATAAGTGAAAATAGTGCTGGGCGATATGACGATACATATCATGGGGATGATAAAAAAGTGTTTATCGTGCCATTTCTCTTCTATCGTTTCTATCGTTTCTAACCTAATTTGATCAATTATTACAGCAAATATGTAATTAAATAACCTGCAACGATAAATTTGATAGAATCATATCTACTTCTACAAAGTAGCCTTTAATGTTTGCACTTTTATTCATGGTTAATGCCTTAAACAGAGTTCTCTTCAACCCTGATGTTTACTTTAGACACTTTATATTGGTTTGCAAACTTTGCACTACAAGGTTACAGATTTCAGAAAGTTGAAAAATAATTTGTGTTTATTTTTTATAGCTGAACTTCAGTGCAAAAATGTGTTTTTTTTTTTCCTCTCAGAAAACTGTTGTGCACTTTAAAAAAATGTGAAAGCTACTGTACCTCTGTACCTACCTGTTTTTGCTGCACTAAAATGTATGTTTGTGACAGTTCAGCTAAATGTCCTTTCAAAATAAAGTTGAAAAGTAAGCAATGAAATTTTTGTCCAACTTTTCAGAGAATAACTGAAAACATACTTTATTATGATATATCGTGATATATATCGTTATCGTGATATAAAATAGTCCATATCGTGATATATGATTTTTTCCATATCGCCCAGCACTAAGTGAAAACGTAAAACTGAGTCAGGCCAATTAATTCGATTCATTTAACAACCATTTAATTCAGTAAAGGGCAATTTGTACAAAAAAACATATAAATTGCAACTTTTCCATCAATTTTGGTTTAAAGAAATGGCAAATTAAGTTATAGAAAATACATTCCATTTAGTCTTGACTCCTCTCCTCTTTAACATATCATGTTATTAGATGTTATTACTCATTAAAAAATGAACCATTACATTCAGAGAAAACGTCCATCCTTGGACCTGATCAGACAGACGTTTCTAGAACTCTGGAGCTGTGTCATGTGTGTTCATATAACTGGCATGCTAACTGGAAACAGGCAGTTTTTTAAAGCGTTTTTATCAACGGCTACTTTTTTTTTTTTTTTTTTTCAATACAAAGACATACAAGCTGTTGAGCGATCGTAAATGAAAAATCGTGTTCCGCAAAAAACGAGCACAAACGTATTTTCAAGTCACAAACAGATCAGTCATCGTGGGCGCTAATCCGCTGTGGCTGTTGCTAGCGGTTAACGGCTTGTGTGTTGAAGCGCGCGGACTGCCGCTTTATGCTCGGCGCCTCCTTTGTGACATTGAAGAGCTTTTTTTTGCCGCTAGTTGCATAGACTAGCTTCTTGGAGCACAACACACAAAAACCAGGTACCAGGCTCCCGAAGCTTCTGGTACCCAAACGGCTAACCGTCTCCTCCTCTACGCTGCCCAGAGACACTTTAATGTTGCCTCCATTCGAACAACCACCGGCTCACATCAGATGGTGCGTTCAAGAGCCACTCAGAGATTACGTGTTTGTGTATGTTTTTTTCCCCCCTGAATCACAAACGCCACAGATCCGGCACGGTGCCGGAATACTTTAAGCCTTGCGCCCGGCGGGGCGATTAAACGTGTTGACTGTAACCGACCCGGCTCGACGAGTCCAGGAACATGAGTCAGGAGATGTTTATGGACGTGACCCTGCAGCCAGGCTCTGGTCAAACGTCTCAAATTCACCGTCCTGGTATTTGGGTTCACTGCCATCACTAAGATAATGTTGTTTCAAATGTAAGTCACACCACATTTCATCACATTAAAGAGATGGAATATTAAACGCACTGAAAAGAGAACTAGATTCTTTTCCTCCAAGTTTGCACCTCTGATCAGAAATATCTTCTTTTTTTTTTTTTAACATTTTAACATTTTTTTAGAAAGGCCCTAAATCTCTGGTTCTCCCTCAGACCTGCCCCGGCTGTTCCCCAGGATGACGATCAGCGAGGCCGATGAGAAGGTGCGTCTGATGGCGGAGAAGGTTTTCGCCTCCGCCCTGAAGGAGGAGGACACCAAGGACGCCATGGCGCTGTTCACGGTGCCGGAGGACTGTCCCATCGGACTCCACGAGGACCGGGAGCGGGCGCTGCAGAAGGAGCTGGCTGAGCAGCAGTCTCAGGAGTCGGTGAAGAGGTGCAAAAAAATTTAAATAAAAATCTCTTGTTGCTTTTTAAACTGCCAGCCGACGTGAGAAAATAAACAGCAGCCCGCGTTTTCATCCTGTTTTGTGTAAAAACTAGGGCTGGGCAAGTTAACACATTATTATCGCGTTAACGCATTAATTTATTGACGCCGACATTTATTTTATTGCGCGTTATCGCATGTTGCTCACATGCTTTTGTCTTGAAAAGTCTGTTTCTGGCTGCTGTGGAACCGGAAGATAATTAGGTAAACATGCGGTAAAGCTAAAACAGACACGGAGAACGGTAAAAATCCGTGAACTTTACAGTTCAGGTAGCAACTCAGGTAGAAATATTAACGATTCTGTCTGGAAACAAAATTCTGGACTGCAACAAAACTTTGTGGTCATTCCTCCATGTTCCATCAGATCTGCTCCATGTGTTCACTGTCCTGCTGTTCTCTAGCTGGTTACTGCAGTGCGGCTCCATCTAGTGGCACAGATGTGTAATGACAACAGAAAGTCCAGTCCTCCATTATAAAACTAATTCAGTTCTGTGGCCCGTTTTTTAATTTCGTATTTTTGATCCAAGTCTAAAAAAACAGCCATTTTTTTTTTCGTTTTTTTGTTTTAGATTTAAAAACGAAAACGAAATAAAATGTAACTTTAATTTTTTAAAATTTTTGATTGACAATTGAAAATGGAAAGAATGATTGATACACAGATTGGTAAAGTTACTGAACTTTAACATGGACATTTTCATTTTAAAGTTCTCCCAGACGGAGGATTCAACAGAAACAAGGTTATTTGTAAAAACTGACAAGTTGAACTCCCCGTTAAAAGTTTCTGCTGTTACCTCAGAAATTACCTGTTTTAATGTTCTGATTGTGCTGAGACACAATCATTTTGTTGGATTTTGTTTGTAGACTTTTTTTTTTTTTTTTTAATAAAAACAGGATAACATTAATGTCCTGGCAGTGACAATAAGCTTTATTTTATTTGACATTTTTTTAGCTGAGATTTACACTAAATATGTGTTACTGACAAGTGCTGATGTTAAAAGTGTTTGAACAACAAATGTTATGACACATTAGTTCATATAGCAGCAGAACATTTAAATAAAAGTGACCTTTACACTACTTTTGAATTCATTATTTGATTTTGCGTATACAATGCGATTAATCACAATTGATCAGGGAAATAATGCGATTAATCGCGATTAAAATTTTAAATCGTTGCCCAGCCCTGGTTAAAATAATAAAAATCATCTGATCAGTCAAGTCTTAGTATTTAACAAAAACACCCTGAAACAACACAACAACTTTATTCTCAGCTGTTCAATGAAACAGAGAAAAGTCCCCCCAACTACTGCCATGAGGTTCAAGAAGCTGCTGCTGATCATCAGGCCTGGATGATAAAGCGGTTTTCTAAATTGCGTGTTAACACAACGGTAGGAGGGAACGATATAAGCTGTGGTCTTAGAGGAGCAACTGTTGCTTTGCATCAAACTGGAACGTTTATCAATTATCATTACATTATTATTATTCATTCATAAACAGAATAAGAGCTTTGAGCCTCATGTTACATGTTGAACAAGTACAGCTTGTTAGAAAGCCTCTTCAGTCCTGCTGTGGAGCACGGCGGCGGGCGGCTGATGGTTCCTGGTTGTTCTGCAGCTACGGGACTTCGGCACCTCCCTTAGAGCCAGATGGGTGCCAGATGTTTCTGTAGCTCCAACACGCTCGACTCAGATTTACGGGTCGTTAACGGACTCATGCGGACCTCGATGATCCGGTCAACTGAATCAGGTGTGCCGGAGCAGGGAAACATCTGGAGCATCTGGGGCAGAAGGTCCTGAGGACCAGGACTGGGGATCACTGACGTAAGGGAGCGCCCGAAAAGGCCTCAATGAACTCGGGCAACGTCGTAAAGAAGAACAGACTCAAAAAATAAATAAAAAAATCCAAACAAACACGACGATCAGATGATTTTTATTTAAACGGGTTTAAAGGAGACCTCTGACTCGTGAGACGTGGGAGAGTAACGTTCACGCCTCTCGTGTTTCATCAGGAAGAAGAACTTCCAGTTGAAGCGTTCGCAGTCGGTCTCTTTGCAGATACCAACCAGTCTGGACTGGGGCCAGGCCGGGGCGACCCCGGCGCTGACCCCGGCCACACTGAGCCCTGCGTGCCGGAGGGATCCCCGGACTTCCAGAGGGTCACCATCAGCGGGGACTACTGCGCCGGGGTACGTCACCGTCAGCGCTGAAGACAGCTTCAGACAGCTTCAGACAGCTTCAGACAACAGGAGTCAGAACCGATGAGCCCAGAAGCCCCGGGAGGCTGCAGGTTTCAGACCGGAGGAAAATCAAAATGGCGCGACAATATTTAGGTGTCTGAGTGAAGAGAAGGTCTCGTCTCTGAGGGCCATCAGAGGAAACACAAATGATAGAAATGAGGAAGTTTTCACAGAAAAACAAAAAAACCCAGACATGACTAGGACTGTAGCGATACATTAATCTCGCGATACGATACGATACGATACGATACACGATATTCGGCTCAACGGTACAATATATATCGATATTCATCTTATAATACATTTACATCATTTTCTGAAAGATTTTAAAGGACAAAGTGATTTTGGTGACATCTTGTGAGTGTTCCAATGACTTTGTTTGAATTAATTGAACTGAAAGCATCAATTACACATTATGTGGCTGACAGGCAGCTTGCAAATGTTGGACAAAATAAATAAAAGATGTGTTGAGAAAAATAGTTTCATTTACATAAACAGTGCAAATTGTTGCTTGCAAGCTTTTAAAGGTGGGACACGGAGGTTTAGAAAGAAGCTTAGAATATCGATACCCGCAGCTGAAAAATCGATGCTCTCTGGGGAAATAAAATATCGATATATGTCGCAGAATTGATAAAATCGCTCATCTGCTAGATACGGGTGAGTATTGGCAAGGACCTCGCAATACGATATGTATCATGATACTTGGGTCGCGATATGATATTATCACGATATTGCGATATATTACAATATTCTACCTAGTTAATATCGAAATTAAAAGTAGAGATGAAAAATCAAGTTGCTGTATATGTTCATCAGATGATATTGATCATTTAGAGGACAAATTGAGTCACAACTATTTCCTTCAAAACAACCTATTTATTGTTTATTATTAGTGTTTTTGCACATTTAAATTTTGAACAATTTTCCTAAAAAATCGATATTAGGAGCTGAAAAATCGATATTATATTGGGCTGTCGAAAATTGCGATATATTGCCAAATCGATTTTTTTTCACACCCCTAGCTCTAGACATGACTGTTAACACTGATTGGATAAAAAGTCTCATCACATCTAACGCTGCCTGGTAACAGAAACCAAACCCAGTCAGTGATTACGTTGCGTCCTACAGCTTTAATTAAATCCTGCAATGATTCTTGAAGGCAGTTTACTTTTATTAGGAAAGCTCCAAGTCTTTTATCAGTCACGGTGACACCTGGCTGCTGTTTCCAGATCACCGTTGAGGATTATGAACAAGCCGCCCACAGCCTCCTGAAGGCTCTGTTCATCAGGGAGAAGTACTCCCGGCTGGCCTACCACCGCTTCCCCAGGACCACCGCTCGTTTCCTGCGCGACGCCGACAGCGAGAAGTGGCAGGAGGAGGACGAGGTCTTACCAGGTAGGGCCGTCTACGGGCTTCTCTACCTTTGACAAAATAAACCATGAAAAAAAAAAAAAAAAAACGGTTTGTCCAGTTCTTTTTATCCTGTCTGTGATGAAGAACAAGAAATGGATGACCTGCTGTTGGTAAAGCAACGGATGCAAAAGATCCAGACAGTGAAAGCAGCTAATGATGGTTTAATAGCAGTAATTCAACACCTTCCCAGCAGACTGAGTCTCAGCTGTCCCTTACGTCTATTTAAAGCTCTCTCTGTATGTTCATCAGTGACTGTGAACAGCGAGAGGACCAAGGTCGGTCACACCGTCACTGGCAGCAGATAAAAGGCCACAGATCCAGAACCTTCTGCCCAGAATAGTCCACCACAGAGCAGAAGCTACAACACAAGTGTCAAACCCAAGGCCCGCGGGCCACATCCGGCCCGCCGTGTAATCATATCCGGCCCGCGAGATCATTTTACATTATCATTATTAACGGCCCGTTGATATGAAGCGCTGATTGAAAACAATACTGCACAAGAACTACAGATCCCAAAATGCAACGCTTCAGCGGCCTTTCCGCACACTTCCCGCGTCAATCAAGTCTAGTTTCAAGCTTCGTCCGTGGAGTGGACTCCAATTAGCGCGTAACAGAAGAAGTAATGGACATTAAATGGATGCACGGGACAATGACTGGAAAAAACATTTTTGAAAATGTATGTAAAAGTGTAACAGACATGAAACTGCTCTGGGACAAACTTATTAGACTGACAACAGATGGAGCAGCAGCTATAAGCAGTAGTTCTGGGCGATATGACGATACATATCGTGGGGGACGATAGAAAAGTGTGTATCGTGCCATTTCTCTTCTATCGTTTCTATCGTTTCTAACCTAATGTTATCAATTATTACAGCAAATATGTAATTAAATAACCTGCAACGATAAATTTGATAGAATCATATCTACTTCTACAAAGTAGCCTTTTATGTTTGCACTTTTATTCATGGTTAATGCCTTAAACAGAGTTCTCTTCAACCCTGATGTTTACTTTAGACACTTTAACCCTAATGGGCCCTTTGCAAAACTTTGCACTACAAGGTTATTTCAGATTTCAGAAAGTTGAAAAATAATTTGTGTTTATTTTTTATAGCTGAACTTCAGTGCAAAAATGTGTTTTTCCTCTCAGAAACTGTTGTGCACTTTAAAAAAATGTGAAAGCTACTGTACCTCTGTACCTACCTGTTTTTGCTGCACTAAAATGTATGTTTGTGACAGTTCAGCTAAATGTCCTTTCAAAATAAAGTTGAAAAGTAAGCAATGAAATTTTTGTCAAACTTTTCAGAGAATAACTGAAAACATACTTTATTATGGTATATCGTGATATATATCGTTATCGTGAATATAAAATAGTCCATATCGTGATATATGATTTTTTTCATATCGCCCAGGCCATGAGCCGGCCTTTTATCTGTTCGGTTCTCCTCACCTGCCTCGTCTGTCCGTTCTCATCACCTGCAGACATTTGGCCCCGCCCTAATGAAGGAGAGGACCCGTACTCCACGGAGGGAATTCCCGAGAACCTGAACTACGAGCTGCAGATGAAGGACGGCATAGTTCACGTCTACGACGACGCGGAGGCCCTGAAGCAGCAGCGGCCCCACAGCCTGCCGTTACCCCGACCTCGAGACCTTCACCATCGACCTGAGCCACGTACTCGCGATGATCGCCGACGGTCCGACGTGAGTATGCGACGCCTTCAACGCTCTTAAACAACTCACATCTCAGCAGATTTGTCCCGATAATCGATTATCAGTCAATAAGTAACAATAATTTCCCCGTGGTGACCTTCACTCTGCATTTTCCAGTAGAACGTTAAATGTTTGCTTCCTCACAGGAAAAGCTACTGTCACAGACGGCTGAACTTCCTGGCCTCTAAGTTCTACCTCCATGAAATGCTGAATGAAATGGCGGAGCTGAAAGAGCTGAAATGCGTTCCTCACAGAGACTTCTACAACGTCAGGAAGGTTAGTTGGTGTTTTTCTAATTAATGGATGGCGTAAACTTAGGGATGCACGATAACTGTTTTTTCAAAACCGATAACCGATAACTTTGAGCTCCTAACGGCCGATACCGATAACCGATAACACACACATATACCTAAGATCATTACATCAATACTATGAACAAAACCAAAAATAGTTTTGACTCTTTAAATGAACAGATATTTATTTTTTCCAATGAAAAACAATTGTCAAGCCTCTCAAACATTTTCATAAAGCTATCAAACAAACCTATTTGATATCTCACATTAACTTAAATAAGGTTCATTACTGACTGATATAAAAAATAAAGGCTCCTTGAACTGATGGAAATACATGCATCAGAATTACTAACTGAAAAAATTCCTTCCTCAATGACAATAAAAAAATAATGCACAGGTCATAATGTACTGACACAAGTTAGACTTGTCTGTGTAAATAAACTGAAAAAGTGGACTCCATAGAAACAAAAAAATTACATTTAAAGTATTTTGGCTTGTGGTTCCATTCAAATAAATTCCTTTAATTAAAGTAAATGAGGTTCAGTAGTTTTTTTTTTCAATCTCATGGAAGCTTTAGATGAGAGAGATGATGACGAGGAGAGGAGAGGGGAGGGGAGGGTTGCTCCTGGCTTACTCACGTTAGCTCACGTTAGCTCACGTTAGCGCGATTTCAAAACTCCATGGAAGCGATGGTTATGTTTCAGGTGGTTGATCAGGTTTGACGTATTAAAGCTTGTGCTATTTTTGCCTCCTTGTTTGGAGCATTTGTCACAAATAACCAGTGAACTAACTTCCTCTGAAACTTTAATGAAGTTCCATATAATCGCCGCCATGTTTGTTTGTTTTTATAAGCGCACTGTGCATTCAAGGTGTAACGTAAATTCCTCCGTTCCCTCGTTTGCTAGTCGTTCTTTCGGCCTTTTCTATTTTTTTTCTTTTTTTATGTGTAACATGAGGGAAAATACTGCGAATATCAATTCAAGTCAGCAACTACCAAAATTATGACGAGTTAACGAGTTGTTTTCTGGCATGAGGGGGTATTCTTGATTTTCCTTAGTGAGTTATCTTTTTTCTGATTATGTCGACGTCACTTGAACATAACATTCAATGCTCGTCATTCAAGGCTCAGAGGGAGCGAGGCACTGCTGGGTTGACAGAAATATAAATGTTATCAGGGTTATTCGTCATGATATGGTAGTTATCGGGATGACGTCATAATTTCATTATCGGCCCGATAGTTATCGTGCACCCCTACGTAAACTGTAGCTAGGCAACAAAAGGAGCTGTATCTGGCTGACGAGGCTTCAGCCTGATGAACTGCTCCTCCTCTGTAGCAGATGTTACTGCTAACTCCAGAGCTCTGTTTAAATAAACACCAGTTCAGAGATGATGTGGAAGTCAAACAGTAAAGTCATGCACGTTGTCGCTGTTTGCTTTCACGTCAAACACAGGTCGACACACATATACACGCCGCCGCCTGCATGAATCAGAAGCATCTGCTGAAGTTTATAAAGACCACATACCACACGGAGGCGGACCGAGTGGTGCTGGAGGAAGGCGGCAAGAAGATCACGCTCAAGCAGGTCTTCAGGAACCTCAACATGGACCCCTACGACCTCACCGTGGACTCGCTGGATGTGCACGCTGTAAGAAGTAGAAACACTATAATTACAAAAGAAACTGTTCATAATGAGATCTCTGTAAAAAAGTTATGACACCGTACTATCTGTAAATAAAAAACACCATGCAATGTTTTGCAAGTGTCATAAACCAATATTTTATTAACAGACTGTAGACAACATTAGAAGTTTCCAAAATTAGGTATTTAAACTTTAGCTCTTTTTAAATTTGATGGCAACAAGTCTAGAGAAATATTTGCTCCCCCCTCTAACAACAGTCCTGAATATCTGGGGTTGAGAGAGGAATGTTTACTTGTTCTGGAGCTGCTCAGTAGTTCTGGAGCTGCTCAAGTAGTTCTGGAGCTGCTCAGTAGCTCTGGAGCTGCTCAATAGTTCTGGAGCTGCTCAGTAGCTCTGGAGCTGCTCAGTAGTTCTGGAGCTGCTCAGTAATCCTGGAGCTGCTCAGTAGTTCTGGAGCTGCTCAATAGTTCTGGAGCTGCTCAATAGTTCTGGAGCTGCTCAACAGTTCTGGAGCTGCTCAGTAGCTGCTGTAGCTGCTCTCAGTAAAGTTCTGGAGCTGCTCAGTAGTTCTGGAGCTGCTCAATAGTTCTGGAGCTGCTCAAAAGTTCTGGAGCTGCTCAGTAGTTCTGGAGCTGTGTTCAGTAGTCTGGAGCTGCTCAGTAGTTCTGGAGCTGCTCAGTAGTTCTGGAGCTGCTCAACAGTTCTGGAGCTGCTCAGTAGTTCTGGAGCTGCTGCTCAGTAGTTCTGGAGCTGCTGTTCTGGAGCTGCTCAATAGTTCTGGAGCTGCTCAGTAGTTCTGGAGCTGCTCAGTAGTTCTGGAGCTGCTCAATAGTTCTGGAGCTGCTCAAAAGTTCTGGAGCTGTTCAGTAGTTCTGGAGCTGCTCAATAGTTCTGGAGCTGCTCAGTAGTTCTGGAGCTGCTCAAAGTTCTGGAGCTGCTCAGTAGTTCTGGAGCTGCTCAAGTAGTTCTGGAGCTGCTCAGTAAAGTTCTGGAGCTGCTCAATAGTTCTGGAGCTGCTCAATAGTTCTGGAGCTGCTCAAAGTTCTGGAGCTGCTCAGTTCTGTTCAGTAGTTCTGGAGCTGCTCAGTAGCTGCTGCTGGAGCTGCTCAGTTCTGAGCTGCTCAGTAGTCTGGAGCTGCTCAAGTTCTGGAGCTCTCAGTCTGGAGCTGCTGTAGCAGTAGTTCTGGAGCTGCTCAATAGTTCTGGAGCTGCTCTGGAGCTGCTCAATAGTAGTTCTGGAGCTGTTCTGGAGTGCTCAGTTCTGGAGCTGCTCAGTAGTTCTGGAGTTCTGGAGCTTCTGGAGCTGCTCAGTCTGCTCAGTTCTGGAGCTGCTCAGTAGTTCTGGAGTTCTGGAGCTGCTCAGTAGTTCTGGAGCTGCTCAGTAGTTCTGGAGCTGCTCAGTAGTTCTGGAGCTGCTCAGTAGTTCTGGAGCTGGAGCTGCTGTTCTGCTGCAGTAGTTCTGGAGCTCAGTGCTCAAGTAGTGCTGTTCTGGAGCTGCTCAGTTCTGGAGTTCTGGAGCTGCTCAGTAGTTCTGGAGTTCTGGAGCTGCTCAGTAGTTCTGGAGCTGCTCAGTAGTTCTGGAGCTGCTCAGTAGTTCTGGAGCTAGTTCTGGAGCTGCTCAGTAGTTCTGGAGCTGCAGTCTGGAGCTGCTCAATAGTTCTGGAGCTGCTCAGTTCTGGAGCTCAGTAGTTCTGGAGCTGCTCAGTTCTGGAGCTGCAGTTCTCAGTTCTGGAGCTGCTCAGTAGTCCTGGAGCTGCTCAGTAGTTCTGGAGCTGCTCAATAGTTCTGGAGCTGCTCAGTAGTTCTGGAGCTGCTCAATAGTTCTGGAGCTGCTCAGTAGTTCTGGAGCTGCTCAACAGTTCTGGAGCTGCTCAGTAGTTCTGGAGCTGCTCAACAGTTCTGGAGCTGCTCAGTAGTTCTGCAGTTCTGGAGCTTCTCAACAGTCCTGGAGCTGCTCAGTAGTTCTGGAGCTGCTCAGTAGTTCTGGAGCTGCTCAACAGTTCTGGAGCTGCTCAAGAGTTCTGGAGCTGCTCAGTAGTTCTAGAGCTGCTCAGTAGTTCTGGAGCTGCTCAGTAGTTCTGGAGCTGCTCAGTAGTTCTGGAGCTGCTCAGTAGTTCTGGAGCTGCTCAACAGTTCTGGAGCTGCTCAGTAGTTCTGGAGTTCTGGAGCTGCTCAGTAGTTCTGGAGCTGCTCAGTAGTTCTGGAGCTGTTCAGTAGTTCTAGAGCTGCTCAGTAGTTCTGGAGCTGCTCAGTAGTTCTGGTGCTGCTCAGTAGTTCTGGAGCTGCTCAGTAGTCCTGACGGGTTAGGGTTTCTGAGCTCCTTGTAGGGATTTCTATCGCAGAGTCACGTCTGTTTTTAAATACATTCCTGACTCAGGAGACTCCAGATCACAGGCCTCCAATATTTATTTTCCCAGAACACACTTCTCCAGATTCTCTGATTCTTTTGATATTATGTTCTTTAGATGGATAGAAATATTCTAAGGCATGTACAATCTCACGCTGAAGAACATTACTGTGGAATTGTTTCACTTATTGTAGACAAACTTTTCCCCAGTCTGGTGCATCGCTGTTACATTTTAGCATGACATCCAGGGTTGAAGGATTTAAGAAAATACTTCATGTTTTTAAGGAAGATTTATCAGGTCATGACAAAAATGATACATGCCAGACTTTTATTCAACAAAAGATTCTTAATAAGGACGCATTCATTAAGTCCATCTGGTGCGTGTGATGCACGCTCGGCCCTGTTTGTTCCTAATGTGAGATTAATTACTGCTGTCACGTTATTAAAACAAGAACGAGTGTAATCAGCAGTACACGCGTTTAACCTCTCCCCCACAAACTCTCCTTACAGGGAAGACAAACATTTCATCGCTTTGACAAGTTCAACTCCAAGTACAACCCCGTTGGAGCCAGCGAGCTGCGAGAGATTTACTTGAAAACAGACAACCACATCAAAGGAGAGTACTTCGCCCGTCTCATCAAGGTGTGTTAGCGGCTCCGGTACCAACAAACCCACCACATGTGTGCTGTCGACCATTAGCTCAAATCTGACTTCTGCAGAGGTTTATGGGTGTTTCCACGCCACAGGCTCCGATACTGATAACACACACATATACCTAAGATCATTACATCAATACTATGAACAAAATCAAAAATAGTTTTGACTTTTTAAATGAACAGATATTTATTTTTTCCAATGTAAAAACTATTGTCAAGCCTCTCAAACATTTTCATAAATCTATCAAACAAACCTATTTGATATCTCACATTAACTTAAATAAGGTTCATTACTGACTGATATAAAAAAATAAAGGCTCCTTGAACTGATGGAAATACATGCATCAGAATTACTAACTGAAAAAGATTAACATTTATAAGGATTTTGACTTGTGGTTCCATTTAAATTAATACCTTTAATTAAAGTAAATGAGGTTCAGTAGTTTTTATTTTTTAATCTAATGGAAGTTTTAGATGAGAGGAATGAGGGAGAGGAGAGACTGCTGCTGGCTTTGTCATGTTAGCATTAGCTTCCGTTAGCTCACGTTAGCGTGATTTCAAAACTCCATGAGAAGTGATTGTTATGTTGTAGGTGGCTGATCAGGTTTTACGTATTAAAGCTTGTGCTTCCCTCCTCGTAGAATTCACTCGGAGGATTCGTCACAAATAACCACCAAACTATCTTCTTCTGAAACTTAAACGAAGTTCCACGCCGCCATGTTTGTTGTGATCAGCGCTGTGCTGCATTCAAGGTGTAACGTAAATTCCCACGTTTCCTCGTTTGCTAGTCGTTCTTTCAGCCTTTTCTATTTTTTTTTATGTGTAACATGAGGGGAAATACTGCGAATATCAATTCAAGTCAGCAACTACTAAAATTATGACCGAGTTAACGAGTTGTTTTCTGGCATGAGGGGGTATTCTTGATTTTCCTTATTGAGTAATCGTTTTTCTGATTATGCCGACGTTACTTGAACATAACATTCACTGCCGGTCATTCAAGGCTCAGAGGGAGCGAGACACTGCTGTGTTGACAAAAATATAAATGTTATCGGGGCTATTCGTCGTGATATCGGAGTTATCGGGATGACATCATAATTTCCTGTTATCAGCCCGATAGTTATCGTGCACCCCTAAGTAAAAGTACTCACATTAATGTCTCTAATGATACTAAACCAACCAGTTGTGACATCAGTTCTTCGTTGTAGCTCTACCTACTACTTCTGATGTTTTCTGGTGGCGTCCCTGAAAATAATTCCCTAATTAATCAGACCAGGTCTCCAGGATGATCATGTTTGCCGCCACAGCTTCCCTTTGATCAGCCCCACAGAGCATCAGAGCTGCTTTATCAACTAACATCACTCAGTTCCTGCTTTGTTGTTGTCTGTTCCAGGAAGTTGCTCAGGATCTAGAAGAGAGCAAGTACCAGCACGCCGAACCTCGCCTGTCCATTTATGGCCGAAGCGCCAGCGAGTGGGAGAGTCTGGCGACGTGGTTCATCCAGCACCAGGTCCACTCCCCCAACCTGAGATGGATGATCCAGGTTCCCCGGATCTAGTGAGCAACCAGGGAACCCAGCAGAGAACTGTCCAACTGTCCAACTGTCCATACAGACATGACTGATACCATCCTCCAACTCCTCCACCTCCTCCAACTCCTCCACCTCCCCACCTCCTCCACCTCTCCTAAACAATTCAATTTTATTTGTATAGCATCTTGTCTCTTGGAGCTTTACAGAGACCCAGATCATGACCCCCGAGCAAATATCATTATAAATTATGATACTGAATTAAAATTATAATATTAAATCATAATCGAAGATAATGGCAAGTAAAAAAAAAAAAAACACATCTCTCCTAACTCCTCCATCTCTCCTAACTCCTCTGTCCATCTAGACATAAAACATAAAAATAGCTCCAGTGCTACGGCTGAAGGGTAAAATCAACAGTGCAACTCCAAATCCAAAAAAAAAGGGAAAATGTAAATAAAAACAGAATTAATTTTGTTCTTCTTAAATTAATTTTCTTTTAAGTATCAGCTTAAGAAAATCTCAGTGGATAAACGGTTTCCTGACCAGAAATCCATTTTAATAGTTGAATTACCGAAGGTCAGGTTTGGAATCATCTCAGAACTGAGGAAACAAACATCTGCTGGTGTTTCTTGGGTGAAAGAAGAAATTGATCAACTTCCTTCTGTCTTGCAGCGACATCTTCAGGTCAAAGAAATTAGTACCAAACTTTGCCAAGATGCTGGAAAACATTTTCCTCCCTCTCTTTGAGGCCACAGTCAACCCTCAAAAGCACAAAACCATCCACGTGTTCTTAAAATACGTAAGTACATCACGAGTAACGTGCAGCAGACCTGCTTCTGTGATCTCCATCACCTGAGAACACACCTGTCAGCACACCTGTGTGCTGTGAACGCTGTGATGTCGTTGTTGTTGTTGTTGTTGCCCTGCAGGTGACTGGGTTCGACAGCGTGGATGACGAATCCAAACACAGCGACCACATGTTCTCCTTCAGCAGCCCGAAGCCTGAGGGGTGGACCGTGGACGACAACCCCCCCTACACCTACTACCTGTTCTACATGTACGCCAACATCATGGTGCTCAACAACCTGCGCAAGTACGTCCCGCCAGAAGCTCTGAAACATTACAGTAGACGTAAGACCAGTGACGCCATGACGGGTCCGCTCTCTGGTTACAGTCCGGTACAGGAGTTAGTGCCTCCTCTTTTAATCCTCCGTTTCTTTTTGAAGTAAAAATATAATAAAATCATCTGATCATAGTGGGTCTTCATTAGGGGCGAGTAGTGCTGGGCGATATGAAAAAAAATCATATATCACGATATGGACTATTTTATGTCACGATAACGATATATATCACGATATACCATAATAAAGTATGTTTTCAGTTATTCTCTGAAAAGTTTGACAAAAATTTAATTGCTTACTTTTCAACTTTATTTAGAAAGGACATTTAGCAGAGGGGTATACTACGAAGCAAGTTGGACACAGCCAGGCTTTCTTTGGGTGAGCTGGCTTAACAAACCTGAAACTCTCCATCAGAGATAACCGGTACCACGACGGTGGTTATCAACTATCTTTGTTAACCGCGGCTTTCTGCTTTCTGCTCTGTGCGCGTTCACATAAAAGGGGGCGTTTGACGCGTCATTTGACGCCTATTCCAGATCAAATGGTTAGATGGAGGTCCGTATATTTCAGTCAGGAGGAGCAGGTTTTAATAATGCAGGGCTATGAGGATTTCAAAGAAATCTTTACGGCCAAAAGCAACACTGTAGGTGCGAATAAAGCCAGAGAGGAGTGCTGGCAAAAAATTGCAGATCATGTAAATTCTTAAATTATATTTATTTCACCACTATATTTATTTCACCACCTCCTCCCTCTTTTAGAGCGCTTAAACTTTAAACTTAATGCAGCAGATTTAAACATTATGTGGGTCTGACTGTCCCATTATGAATGATAAATGAAAATCACTTTAGTTTTTTGCTAAATCTATGTGAAATTAATTTAAGATTTAATATTATCTGTTATACACACTCACCAGCCACTTTAATAGGTACCCTATCACCCTGGGGAATCTTATGAATGAATTATATTAAAACATTTCACATGAAATTCCACGTCACATTGATTATCAATATAATGGACTATTAATTTATGTTACCTGCGATTTAGTAAAACACTTCTTTTATTTGAAGCGTGGGCAGATGGCCAGGGAATACTACAAACATATTCAGCAGTTCAGTAAGAGCAAGTACAACCTTTATTCCAGTATTCTGGCTCAGATTTTCTGCATCACCAACTGAATGCATGTAGGTTCCCGCGGCAAAGAAACGCAAAGAAACGCACACCGTTTGGGCTACTGTGAGCGCACGGCTGCGTTTGGTGGCGCTGCCAATATCTGGCTCTAGCAGATTACAAATGTAACGTATTCCCTCAGCTGGAAATCTCTAGCGTTCATAGAGAATATGGTCATGGGAAGCCAGCGGATCAGTCCGGTCTCTGAATACTCTCCCTCCATTGATCCTGGCGCTAAAGTCAACAGGATTGGGTGAAAGTGAAAGGGCGGCGCTTTTATAGCCGATTTGAGCCTAAACTCTGCACATAACCTGCTCCGGACCAGGTTAAGCTTGCAGAGTAAGTTACCATGGTGATCTAGCCAGGTTGAAAGAGAGCCACCTTCGTGGTTCTGGAAATCCTGGCTTGAGACTCAACATACCTCGCTAACCCTCTAATCTCGCTTCGTAGTATACCCCTCTAAGCTGTCACAAACATACATTTTAGTGCAGCAAAAACAGGTAGGTACAGAGGTACAGTAGCTTTCACATTTTTTTTAAAGTGCACAACAGTTTCTGAGAGGAAAAACACATTTTTGCACTGAAGTTCAGCTATAAAAAATAAACACAAATTATTTTTCAACTTTCTGAAATCTGTAACCTTGTAGTGCAAAGTTTGCAAACCAATATAAAGTGTCTAAAGTAAACATCAGGGTTGAAGAGAACTCTGTTTAAGGCATTAACCATGAATAAAAGTGCAAACATTAAAGGCTACTTTGTAGAAGTAGATATGATTCTATCAAATTTATCGTTGCAGGTTATTTAATTACATATTTGCTGTAATAATTGATAAAATTAGGTTAGAAACAATAGAAACGATAGAAGAGAAATGGCACGATACACACTTTTCTATCGTCCCCACGATATGTATCGTCATATCGCCCAGCACTAGGGGTGAGTATTGGCAAGGACCTTACAATACGATATGTATCATGATACTTGGGCCACAGTGGGATATTATCACGATATATCGCGATATTCTACCCAGTTAACATTAAAAATTAAAAGTATAGATGAAAAATCAAGTTGCTTATATGTTCATCAGATGGTATTGATCATTTAGAGAACAAATTCAGTCAAAACTATTTGCTTCAAAACAACGTATTTATTGTTTATTATTCGTGTTTTTGAAAAAAATCAGGGAAAAAAAAATCGATATAAGGAGCTGAAAAATCAGCATTATATTGGATGGTCGAAAATCACGATATATCGCCAAATCTATTTTTTTTTTTTTTTTTTTTTACACCCCTAGTCTTCATACTAAGCAAACACAAGTGCAGATGAACAATAGTGTTCAGTTGGTGTCTATAAAAGCAGACTTTTTGACGGTTCACTGGTTTGGAGCGTTCAGAAGATGGATCTGCCTGATACTAAGACCCACGTGATCAGATGTTTGTTTGTTCTTTACAAAGGGGGTACTAACTTTTTCACATACCCGCTGCAACTGATGAAACGCTGCGACGTTGAGTTCCAGCCGTTCACAGGTAAACCGTGCGTCTCCCCACAGGGAGCGAGGCCTGAACACGTTCCAGTTCCGTCCCCACTGCGGGGAGGCGGGATCCATCACCCACCTGGTCTCCGCCTTCCTGACGGCCGACAACATCTCCCACGGACTCAACCTGAAGAAGGTGCGGCCCTGGACTCGCGCTCCCCGAGTGCTGACGGAAAAAAAATAAGCAGACACGAGAAAAGACAGGACGTCATCAGAATATATAATAGGTAGAAACAGTCAGGGACGATTAAAAAAAAAATCGGGGTTGGCTTGGTAACTGGAAAAAATACATTTTTTAATTAAAAAAGGAAAAAAAAATCTAATTTTACATAACTGCAAAATTTTTCAATATTTGGCTGATGTTCAGTAATTGATAAACATAAAATTGGGGCTGTCATTTAAAAAAAAAAAAAAAAAATCACAAATTTTAACTTCACAAAATTTCAACTATTCTGCATAAAAATTGCAACACACGCACTAAATTATGCCCCAACCCTCACTTTATAATATACATAAAGGCTCCTGACATCCGTCCAAAAAAAAAAAAAACATTGGCCAGAACCTGTTTATGTCAAGATCAATATTTCAAATTTAGAGTTATTTGAAAATAAAGCACGTGTCCCATCCTGTTATTTATTTACAAGTATACAACGTTGTGGTATATAATGTTTTTTTTTTTTTTTTTTTTTTTTTTTTAACCAACGTGGTCGTTGTGGGCGAATGCCGTCAGATGCGCGTTCCCGCAACCTGGGGGGGGGGGGGGGGGGGGGTTGGTTCGTGGCAGGGGTGCTATTTTCGGCACTACACCTGTTCGCAGAATTAAAAAAAAAAAAAAAAAAAAAAATATTATATATATATATATTATTATATATATCTATATATATTTATATATTATAGGTTTTTTTTTTTTTTTTTTTTTAAAGCACACGGTCGAGTCAGCTGTTAACTGTAACATGAAAAAGAAGATGTTGTACAGTTCGAGTTCAACTTTGGAGCCTGACTGAAGGGTTGCGAGGACATAACGGTCGAAGGACCGAACAGTGACCGACTGACGTTAACGGTTTTAACTACGTGGCAGTTGAACTTACAGCGCCTCCAAAGACTGTAACTGCGAGTTTACTGCATACAATGGCTTCTCTTAAAATTATTTACAAGCGGAATCTTTCTCGTGCAGAGTACGTGAAACCTCAAAATAGCCGAAAAATTATCGCAGATATTGACGAGCCGCCGAAGCATTAGCCGCCGTAGCATTAGCCGCTGTAGCATTAGCCGCCGCTTCTTGAATATGAATGCAAATTCCGCTGATAACGCTTGACGTCACCACCTTCACACACCGGAAATCAGCAGTGCAAAACACGCAGCAGCATTTACCTTGTATGTGTTGTTCAAATTTCATTCAGCTTCGGTAAACTCCGCATCGGCCAAAGTTTTGGACTGAATTACCCTACACCTTTACACTTTTCTCCTCTTTTCGCCACGGCTTTGTTTCGGTACATCAGATGTTAAAACATCCCGCCCCTCTACCTTTCTGATCGGGCTGTTAAGGTCAGACCAAACAATGTGAGGACAGACGTAAGTCTCAATACACGTGATTTATGAAAAAAAAAAAAAAAAATTAAAATTTAGATTCAGATATGCAACATCTGCGTTGCGTTCTGAAAGGTTTTTATTGCAAATATGAGAATAAATTAAGTCAGAATTTCTGAGTTTTCTTTCAAAATTTGCAGGCTTCTAACATCAAAAATAGTTAGTTTTGCTTATGTGTATAGAGGTCATTTAAAAAACGAGGGGGAAAAAATGTAACACGGGGAAAGGGTTACAATTCCATGAAAAAACTGAATTTATGACTTTTATAACGTCGCAAATTTCAAAGAAAATACTCTTAATGACAACCCTATAGGGCAGAAGATCCTTGTACGGTCAGGAAATGTTGACATTATAAACTTACGCATTAATCTGTTGAAAATGTGCATCTGACTGGCAACAGGTACTTGTGAGTGCTGCCGAGCCATTAGCTCCGCCCACTAGAGAGCCTCCAGTCATTTGACCAATCAGAAAACACTCTGAGCCAAATCTGCTCATTTTCAGGAAGAGCCTCTCCTTGTGTCTTTGCCATTTCTAAAATAATAACAGGTTTTGGGAATTATGTTGGGTGTTCCAGAGCACATGAGTCAAACCGCTTCATTTTATCTCACCCACAAGAACGTGCAAACACAATAATGTACGTATAATAATAAAATATCTGAGGAAATTCTCAACATGACTCTTAGTTTGATTCAGTTTTAACATCAAAGAACTGAATCAGTGAGGTGGTAAGGACAGCCAGGATGTCGTTGAGCAGCTAAAGTAGCAATTTTTCATCAAAAAGTCACAATTTTGCAATTTTAGAGGAAATTTTTACCACAAAAATGTGAAATTCCACCAAAGTCACAATTTTCCTGCAAAAAGTTCCTTGAAAAAAAAAAAAATCACAATTTAAGAATAAAAACTACAGCAATACAAAATTAAAGTTACAATTTTATATCAAAAAGTTGACAAGACAAAGAAAATAGTAATTTTCAGTTAAAAAGTCACGATTTTGTGTCCTGATTGTATGACAAAAGTCTCAATGTCGCAAAATGTGAAGTTTTACAGCAAAAAGTTAATTTTAAGTGAACTTTTTTTTTAAATTAAAGATTTTACAAAGAAAATTTTTTTTCAGGATGAAATTCTTAATTGTATATCAAGAAGTTGCGATTTTATGTCAAAAATGTATTTAATTAACAACCAAAGTTCACCATCTTACAACAGAAATTTGTGCTTAAGGACAGAAAGTTGCAGTTCTTGACAGCCTGCCATCGCGCTTCGACACCAAACAAGGAGCTAAGTAGAAGCTAATATTAGCCACCAAGAAAAGCAACAAAAGGACCAAGATAACGAGCGTCTTTCTGAAAATCCACCTTTAAATCAGCGCTGCTGGGTGAACATGAGCAGGTTTGTCCTGATCAGAAACAGTGTGTCTGGTCTTCTCTCTGCCCTCCAGAGTCCGGTGCTGCAGTACCTGTACTACCTGGCCCAGGTCCCGATCGCCATGTCGCCGCTGAGCAACAACAGCCTGTTCCTGCAGTACTCCAAGAACCCGCTGCGGGAGTTTCTGCACAAGGGCCTGTGTGTGTCGCTGTCCACCGACGACCCCATGCAGTTCCACTACACCAAGGTCAGAGCCACGCCCACATCCACAGGGCCACGCCCACGTCTCAGGGCCACTCCCACATCCCAGGGCCATGCCTGTGGAGCCGACCTGGAGAGAGAAAAAAAAAAACCACACAAACAATAATCAAATTAAACGGGAAAAAAATCTTGACTTGACTTTTGAATGATATTTGTTCAGATTTTGATATTTTTGTCCAAATAATCAAACATCATGGTGACAACTTTGCTCCATACACATCAATCATCCATCCATCAATGCCCGTTTAATCCTCTCTTCGGGCGAAAGGCAGGGGTCCACCTGGACAGGTGGCCAGTCCATCACAAGGCCACGTGTAGACAAACAACCACGCACACTCACAATCACTCGTACGGGCAGTTTAGACCGGCATGCATGTCTCTTGGACTGTGGGAGGAAGCCGTCAATCACCAATAAAAGCAAATACTTCATGTTGTCTTATTGACGTTGGTCCAAAAACACCAAGGACCCCGATCTTCCGCCAAACCTCTTAAAGCCGCTATTAAGGGATAGCGGGTAGCGAGAGGGGCGTTCCCCCGCAAAGAACGCAATCTTCCACCTCCCTAAACCCGCTATCTTACCTGCGCTAACCGCTATACTGTGCATGGGAGTGGTTAGGGCGTTCCACCTGTTAAACCTGTCAGTGCGTCATTAGCCATTGCCTTTAAGAGCAGGTTGTGCTACCCACAAACCGCAATACAGTGATCCCTCACCACTTTGCGGGTTCAAGTTCCGCGGTTTTAGTTATTTGCAGGATTTTTTTCAGAAATATATAATTAAAATTTTTTTTTAAAAATCGCGGAAGCATCACAGGATGTTGTGCGCGTTCTCTCACAGTGAAGAAATGCTGTGAGCCAGCCTGGCCCCTTTAAGAAGGTAGCCTCATCGTGGGTAATGGTGTGGCCTTATGGGTAATGTAGTGTGTGTGTCGTGGGACGGCAGAATGAAAACGGGGTCAGATGAAAAGTGTAGTGAGCATCAACAGCAGCCCAGCGTGTATAGATTTACATTCTCTGTTAACCGACAGGAGCCCAACAATACAACCTGTGTGATGTTACAAGTTCCTGCAGCGCCAGAATAAAGTTCCCGTTCCATGCAGAGAAAACCGGACTTTTTGTTTTGTTGTTGTTAGCGTGTTAGCCGCTAATTACGAGCCCAAAATAGCACAATTACCAGCAGGTTTGTTTACTACGGTTCAGAGACCAGAGGCTGTGAAGGTAACAGAAAGACCACAGTTGAGCCTTTGTCTTGTTTTGCTACTTTTTTGCAGGGTTTTTAAACATATTTTAAAACACATTATTTAGGCTCGGGGGGGCTCCGGCTCCAGTTCTTGCAGATTTTGATTTATGGGGGGGGGGGGGGGGGGGGGGGGCACTGGTCCCCATTAACTGCGAAAAATAAGCGGATCATTGTACTGCAGAACGAATCATTGGATGCGCATTTAAAGATCACAAACAATTTTTTTTTTTTTGTAATCAAATTTTTTTTAAATTTTTGACAGTGAAAACAACAACATACACATAACTGGTACAAAGCCCTGTATCCAACCCCCCCCCCCCCCACCCCCAACACACTGAAAAAGATCACGAACAATTAACATTCCTGTCCCTCCTCGACCACCAACAGTTTCAGACATATTGGAAATAAATTCCTACATCCAACCTTTTCCAGCTTGACACCAGAGCCACGGAGCTCTATTTGATGATCTGACCAGTTTAAAAACAGAAGTGACTGTGACCTGGGTGGACGTACATTTATGCCATTTGGACGCGCTCTTTTACGCACCGACATGCGGGTATTAGGGCTGGGCATTCGGTGAAGATTTATTCGTCGATCGTCGGGAGAATTAATGATTAATAATTGATTAATCACTAACATTTTTATATCGAAAACTATCACAATTATTCTCGATATCGGCGTGACGTTTGTTTCCCCTTTGGCCGGGTTGCTATGGCCTGGTTGCTATGGCCTGGTGCTATGGCCCCCGCATGCCCAGATGTGTTCAGTGGCCCGGATGTTCGTGGTCGACAATAACGTGACATTTCCTGTTTCTTTTCTTTTAAAAAACAACGATAATAAAACAAGAGATATCGAGGAGACTACTTAACAAGGACAATTAATATCAAGGCGCCAGTATTACAGGCTTTTTGTTTCTTAAAAAGATGCGCTTGTTGTGTGCTCGATGTGCGCTGAAGCTCCTTCTGGTCCGTGCTAACACCGAGTTGAGGCTAGGCTAGGCTAGGCTAGGCTAGGCTGATGATGAACCGCCTCCACCGTCCTTTACAAGGCTTGGATGCGCGTTGTTCAAGTGATACATCATTGTCGTTGTCGATTAATTGTATTTGTAATTAGCATTGCAGTGATTGCAGTACACTTGCTCATTTTCTAAACTAAAATGGTTCCACGCCACACTTCACCGCGACCGCTTCATGATTAGGCGATGACCTATAGAAGCTCGCATGTAACAACTGAGTCCAGCCAGGGTAGGGTGATGGTGAAATGTTGCCCCCTGCTGACAAGTTTCTATCGGTGGCACAGAGAAATGCATCACATTGTTTGAGGACGTGCACTGATAACCTACATTCAGATTGTTTAAAAAAAAAAAAAAACGTTCGGTTCATCGACGAAAATTAATTTCTTCGACCAAATTCTTAATGATCAATCATCGATTAATCGATTAATTATGCCCATCCCTAGCGGGTATCTTGCGATCTTGCGGGTATCTTGTGATCACGGGTTTAGGGTAGCGGGTGGTCAGACCACCTGCGATCGCAAGATACCGAGTTTGCGGAAAGCACATAAGACACGCCCATTGCCACACCTACAATGTGAGTAATGGAGTCGGCATTGCAGGTAACGGCTTTAGGGAAGCGGAAGATTGCATTAGCCGTTAGCGGAGGTCCCTAAACCCGCAATCTGCAGATAGCAGCTAGCGGGAGATGTACGATCGGGGCCCAAGTCTCCTGTCTGTTTTTTTTTTTTTTTATATTTTGTGTTTTATATTTTTATGTTTTATATTATTTTTTTTATTTTTTTTTATTTCTTGGTCTAGGAGCCGTTGATGGAGGAGTACGCCATCGCAGCGCAGCTGTGGAAGCTGAGCACCTGCGACCTGTGTGAGATCGCCAGGAACAGCGTTCTGCAGAGCGGCCTCTCCCACCAGGTAACGTCAAACCCGTGTTCTTCTGCACATGTCCCGACCGTTCTGGGGGTGGGGGACACGTCTTAAAATCTGGGGGCCCCAGTGGCCTGATGGATGAGGCCCCGACAGGTGGGTTCAGGTCGCGTCTGGAGTAGACGAGGCTCGACGGAAAAGAGCCGGGAAAAAAACCTCCTGTGACATCATCAGTGGGTTGTTGTCTTTTTTTAAGAGTGCTTTTCAAGCCAGTTTCTGACAAAAACCTCTTCAACAATCTCTACAAATATTTTATCACATACATCTTTGTTTTTCCATCAGGAGAAGAAACACTTCATCGGCTACAACTACCTTCAGGACGGACCCGAGGGCAACGACATCCGGCGGACGAACGTGGCTCAGATCCGCATGGCCTACCGCTACGAGACTCTGTGCAACGAGCTCAGCTTCCTGGTGGACGCCGTGAAGGCGGACGTGGGCCTGAATCCAGCCGAGTGACCGTCGACGTCTGGACGGAGATGATGAGAGAGAACGCACACCCGTTTTCTTTTTCTTTTATTTTTATTTGATTTCTTTTACAGATGCTTTGCTGAATGTTCTTGAACCAGACTAGGGAGGGAAAATAATAGGATGCATGTGTCATGTCTAGAGGCGATGGGGCGAGTACTCACCCACTTCACGTGCACCACCTAGACTCACCTGTTAGATGGACGCCGCTGTCATAGGTTTACGGTCTTTTAGGGGGAAGGTGCTTGTGGACTCCAACGGCGTCTGTGGAGCTGTTTTCTGTCACGTTAGAGTAAAAGGGGAAAAGACTTTCGTCTGGGCTTTAAGGGCCCGATCTTGCACCTCCCATTACCCAATACCCAAAACCCATTACCTGCAAATCACAGATTTAGGAGCCGAAATGCAATCTTCCACCTCCCAATACCCAAAACCCATTTTGCCGTCTCCCTTAAGCACATTGTGGGCGCGGCAATGGGCGTGTCACTAGCGCTTTCCACGAATTCGGTATCTTGCGGTACCTGTACTTCGCAGATTTTGGGGTATTGGGTAATGGGTGGTGTGACCACCCATTACCCAATACCCAAAATCTGCGAGACACCAGTACCGCAAGATACCGAGTTTGTGGAAAGCGCAACTGGCATGTCGGCGCGTAAAAGAGCGAGTCCAAATCCCGTCATTGCGCGTCCACCCAGTCACATGTGGACTGCACAACCGGCTCTACCTCTCGATTATGCATCACTGTATTACTTTCATACATTATTCTCTTAAGGGCAGATGATGTCTGTACAGCTGTGACATGATCTCATTCAGATGTTTGCTGTGGAGGAAACGAGGAGATCACAGAACTCTGTTGTGAAAAAAGCACCGCTCCCAGCAACTATGCGTCTTGGCGCAGCTGTGCGTCTTTGCGCAGGGGATATGTTCAAGATAACTCAAAAAGTTATGGATGGATTTTGATGACATTTTCAGGAGTTGTCAGAAAATGTGAAAAGGAAGAACTGATTTTATTTTGGGTGTGATCCGGAAGAAATCCTGGATTCTGGATCACTTTCAAATTTTCGATAACATTGCGCTGTTTAGTTGTTTCTTGACCCCTAAAGCAACCACAACTGCTGTGCTTGGCGGAGGTCTGCGCGCTCCGATTGCTTTTCTAGTTAATAAATGCTTTCCTGGAAGCTCACCGGCTCTATTTTCTGAGCAGTTTGTTGGAACTTCTTGGAGTACAAAAGAAATGATTAAATCATTTGCTCCACATTAGTTAAAGCTAGTTATGTATATATCAGTGCAGAGGAGGAGGAGGAAAAAAGAGGAGGAAGCTCTACAGCACAGTCCCAGACCAGCTGTCCATGAGAGCTGCTCTGATCTGGGTGAAAAGACGTTCCATGGCAGTTTGCAGGTACTGCAACCTGCTCTTAAAGGCAATGGCTACTGACGCACTGATTGGTTAAACAGGTGGAACGCCCTAACCACTCCCATGCATAATGTGTGCATGACATCGTGGATTTCGCAGGTGAGATCGTGGGTTTTGGGAGGTGGAAGATTGCGTTCTTCGTGGGGGAACGCCCCTCCCAATACCTTTTATCCCTTAATAGCAGGTTTTGGAGGTTTGGCGCAAGATCGGGCCCTAAGTGTGAAATTGAATGTAGAGAAATGCAGTCAGGTGAAAAACTTCATACCTCCCCTTTAATGGTGTCTCTTTTTGTGTGTGTGGATAAAAATATCATATAAATCATCTGATTGTTGTGGGTCTCGGTATTCTCACTTTTTCACCACAGCAATATTTACCTAACATAAATTAAGTCAATGGGTAAATGAATAGAAATATTGTGGGCAATACTAAGTACCCCCACAAACCAGCAGCTTGTAGATCCATCTTCAGCATTTTTTTCTTTTATGTATGCCTTTATTTGTCTCTGTGCTGCTGTCATGGACTTTAATTAAGGTTTTAATTAGGCTCCAGAAGAACCCCACAACATGAAGGAGGAATAAGTGGGTTTAAATAATGGATGAATGCTGAAGACCTACAGCTGCCTTGAGTGTCTGAAACCGTTTTCTAACATACAGTCATGGAAAAAAATGATTAGACCACCATTTTTTCTTCACTTTCTTGTTCATTTTAATACCTGGTGCCACTAAACGTCATCATGTGACTAAAACAGACAGAAAAGAAAACACTGAATGCATAAAAGCAGTGTTTTTGGCAGTACAACGCCATAGCTATTGATGTAAAAACTTAAGTGATTTAGGTTATAATCAAGAAAACCATGGAAAATGGTAAGATATCAGCTCTTAAATAAAACTCTTATGAGCAATCTTTGTGGTTATCGTTATGTTTGTCCAAACAAATGTACCTTTAGTTGTACCAGGCATTAAAATGAACAAGAAACTGAAGAAAACAAGGGTGGTCTAATCAATTTTTTCCATGACTGTATAAACAATTGTTTCTGTAGAACCATTGCTTATGTCTTTCCCTCCTGGCATTGCGTCAACGCACACCTGTGAACTTGCAAACTGCCAAGATGTCAGCTTTTAGAGATGCGCCTGGCTGAAGGCGTGGCGGTGCCCACGTTGCCCTTTTCAGCTTCAGTTTTGTTAAATGAATAATGGGACGCTGAAAAAGTTTACGCTGTATTTGCTGAACAGTAAAACCCTCTCAGATGATCAGGGATGTCAACAGGAAAATGGGAAAAACAAAGGGGGGGGGGGGGGGCACAAGAAAATTTTGAATAATAAAATAAATAAACAACTCTCCTGTGAATTCAAAGCTAATTAAGAAGGTTTATATATTTTAAAATTGGTCATCATGGTGGTACTCAGAAGTACCAAGTTTGGGAACCACTGATATAAGTTATAGATTTATTATTACTGCTGGTGGTTCTTTTATTGCAACAATTTGATGGAAATTGACCTGAAATCGGCCATTTGATAGGTCTGGCGACATAATGACTCATTTTTTCAGCAATCGCAATCGAGAATTCACGTGGGTCTGCTGGGTCCGATCATCGGATCATCTCTCGCTCGGCCGAGTCGGAAGTTCGTGGAGGGTACCCCCCCCCCCCCCCCCGAAAATATTAAACCGGATTTACATGTATCTCAAAAATGACTCCCAGAATGGAGAAAAACTCGGAACTCCTCGGATCCGCGGAAAATTGACATCCCTGGATGATTATTTCTAAACGTTAATACACACGTGGTCCGCAGATTTAAACGCAGTTACTTTCCCACATGACAGTTCATGCTGTAAGGCCATATTTAGATTTGACCGTTGGTTTTATTTTCATCCTGTCGCAGGATTTTCAGATCAGTATCAGAAACTCTTCTTATATTAACTTCAATAACTGGCGGCACCAGCTAACGATCAGAAACTAAACTGTTTCATAGTTTTTGTTGTTGTTACCACTGTGGGATGACTAAGATGTTCTTTGACATCTGTCTGCGTCATTGGTGTTAAAATATGAAAAAAAAAAAAAAAGAAATAAAACAGAAAACTAATTGCGTCGTTCCCCATTAGCATGCGGCTAACTTAGCTGCGCATCGTCGCGATGCCTGAACCACAACATCTCGAGTTTACCGGCAGCTGTACTCGTAACTTGAACATGATTGCAGAGTCTTGATCGCAGATTCGGCTGATTCACAGTTAAAATGGAGTCTGGAACGACGTACGAAGCTCGAACCGAGAGCCGGGTTCAGGCACGCGCTAACATTCTGACGCAGCCTTCAGTCGCTGCAGCGACATCAAATAAACTGTTTTATTGTGTTTTCAACTGAAACAGGTTGAGTAGAGTGAAATACATGAAAAAAAAAAAAAAACCCAAACACACTGATATAAGGGATAAGAAACTGGAATTTCTGTGTTCCAAGTCAGAAGTGTCAACTGGAACGCCCCCTGAAGTCGGAATTCTGTCGGCTAGTGGCGGCAACAGTTAGTTTTACATTTGGAAAAAGTTCGATTTCCAACTTTGTAACTGTCTCTTTGGGGTTAAATGTCTTCACGCTCCACCAGAATCAGCGGAGCTGCATCCGTTTTAATGAAGTTTTCATGGATTAGATAGATTTTTTTTTTTTCCATTGTACTTGTGTGTTTTCACTGCAGGTGGTTGAAATAAAAATGATTCAGATTTGAGATGCTCTCATGTCGTTTAATTTATGAGGGGAGAAAAATTAAACGTACACCACATTAATGTCAGATATCACAAGTCACTTTACAGCATTTGTTCGGTACGAAGGTTTTAACCGGGCTCAGATCAGATGACGAACAACAGATACCGTCACAGCTCAGGGAGCAGGCTAACGCCGCATTCAAAAACATCTAGAATTTAATTAACTGTAAAATAAACCCACTAAACGTTAACGAGACTGGGAATGGACCACGTTTTTTTGTTGTATTTCAGTCGTATTATAAAGTTTGTTGGAGGCTAAAAGAAAAAAAAAGTCCAAAGTTGTCAAATAAGCTGTGACTATTATGACCAGTTAATCACAAATTTGACGTTAGAACCGGATTTACGTTCCTGTATCAACAAAATCTGACATCTAAAACTCGGACAATATTCTCTCTTTCTCCTCCAACGTCTCCTACTCATCCCGGGAGATTTTGATGTCTCAAGCGACGCATCCTCGAGAAGATAGGCAGCGCAGGAAGGCGGGTACAGACGTGTACTCGTGCAACTCGGCCGTTACCGTCATTCTGACCTCTAAAGTAAATGGAACGTAACTTTTTTTCAGAGGAACCAGAAAACTGAGACCAAACTGAAGCTCAGCTGGTAGCTACACCTCGCTAAAACTCAAGCTAGCTCGCCTTAGATTTAGAGAAGTCGCGCCCAGAAAAAGACCGTATTGACATGGTTACATTTTAGTTCTGTCTTGGATTCACATCGAGCTAGCTACTGGAATACGGTCGACTCGGGTGAAACCTCGCTGAGCTCTTTCTAGATTAAAGGAACGTTATCTTTTGTTAAATTTTATTTTTTTAGGGAACAATCAAACTGAGATCAAGCTAACCTTCGGCTGCGAGAATGCTAGTTTCCTGTGTTTAGCTAGCTAGCAATTTAACTAGCAATGGTTAGAGAGCTAGCATTTTCAGAGCAGTCCCCCATCGAAGATTGATGTGTGAACATCATTAGATTTTCTTTTCATTTAGCATTTGTTTAGCTACCGAGCTACTGGAACACTCCTCTCAGAGTTCCGACTTCTGAAGGAAAATCAAACATAGGATTTTACAGAAACCAGCAATCTAACGTTCAGCCGCTAGATACCTAGAATGCTAGTCACGTACGTTTAGCTGGCTAAGTAGCTCGTATTTTGAGCTAGCTTGCATTTTCAGGGTAGTAACACCTGGAAAAGCAAAGAATGGACATCGTTACTTTTTCTTTTTATTTAGCATAAAAAGAATCTCAGCGTCTGTTGGATAAGCAGGTTTATTGTTTACTGGGGCGCTAAAAGCAACCACCCACCATCTCCAGCTCTTCTTAATCTTATCTTTTCACTTGTGAAACTAATGCTTAGTGACGGGAGCCTAAATCACCGTTATAGACGTGCACGTAGACCTCCACGCACCGATGACTCATCGATTTGATCTCAACAGTGAGTCAGGCCTTACAACAATAAAGCCCTGATAACTGACGAAATGTAAATATAATAAATACAGTAAAAACAGCTCGCTAAATAAAAACTGACACGCCCATTTAAAGCATTTAAGATTTTATTGCATAAGTTTTCCTGATGACATGATAGAAACATGGCCTGGATAAAGTGTGTTATATCAAAAAGGAGAATGAGTTAAAAACAAAGGAGAAATGAAAGTAGTGAGGAAGCAGAGCCGTGTAAACCTTTCAGGCCATCAGGACACAAAACTGTAAAGTGCAAAAACAGATCATTTCTCATTAAAGATAATACAGTTTAAAAAAAAAAAAAGCATCTGTTTTAATCCAACTTTCATTTCAGCAGTCACTAAAACGCCTCCGTTAGAGAGGACTTCCAGCAGAATCAGATCAATGCTGCCACCTTGAGGCTGCAGCGGCGCATCACAGCAGTTTAGATCTTCAGTGCACAACCAGGTCTAGAAACCTGTTCAGGTACTTTTCTAAACCCGTTTGGAACGAACCAGACGGTCAAACGGCCCTGAGACCAGACAGATCTCAGATCAGCTCTCTGACTCCAGCTGGTGCTTTCAGCAGTGAAGGGGTTAAAGAGTCGGATGTTTATCGCAGTTCCACCGCGAAAGACGAGCAATTTTCAACACTGACATTCAAAAAAATCACTTTTTATTTCATTACAACACGGGTTTATAGTTTGAGAGAATATAATAGAATAGGTAAAGTTGCAACCAGATGTCTGCTCAGTTTAGAAAAAATATATTTTTCCATGTCTGACGGTAAAGTTGAGGAATTTTGTTTTCTAAATTAGATTAGTTTGGGCCATTGAATGTTTTTTTTTTTTTTTTATTACTTTCTTCAGAGTCACACATTTAAATTCTCTAAGTTGACTGTTTTTCCAAATGATGATGTTTTCAGTGTGAGATGCTCCTGATGGGACAAATGACACCTGACATCTGGATTTATTTAAAGACACAGCTTCAAAACACAGGAGCCTCGCTGCCTGGCATCATGGGAAAACCATCAGGAAAAGACTGGTGGACTTTCCTGAGCCTGGTTCATCCTCGGGTACGATGTTCTTCATCTGTTTCATCTGTTCAGACGATAACAAACAGTAGAAACGGACCCATCGTGGCACTAAACGTCTCAAACGAACCCCAGAACAACAACCAGAGAGCCTGTAAGGATGCTGGCTGAAACCAGGAGGGTGTCCACATGAATAAAAAGGCAACGCAGCATCAGGAAAGCCATCCAACCGTCTGGCCGCCGTTATGTTTGGAGGAAAAACAGGAGGAAACCTGCAGGCCTCAGAACAACGTGCCAACAGTGAGGCACGGGGGCAGCAGCATCATGATGTGGGGCGTTGCTGGGATGCTTCAAATCAGAACCTTAAGACGTCAGCCGAAAGGTTAAAAGCTGCGCGTGGATGACTCCTCCTCCAAATGTGACTTTAAATTACCTGCAAAGCGGCTCGAGGACGACAGAGCGAAGGTTTTGGACGAGCCGTCCCAAAACCATGACCTCGGCAGAAACCACGACAGAAGACTTGTGGGCAGCACTGAAAGGCGTGAGGGAGCAGAAAGGTCCCCAGAACGCCAACTGTGAGGCACGGGGGCGGCAGGCATCATGATGTGGGGCTTCATTATATTTCACTTTAACAGTGATGATAAAGTTGATTCTGATTCTAAAGTCATGGAAAAAATGATTAGACCAGCATTTTTTCTTCAGTTTCTTGTTCATTTTAATACCTGGTACCACTAAACGTCATCATGTGACTAAAACAGACAGAAAAGAAAACACTGAATGCATAAAAGCAGTGTTTTTGGCAGTACAACGCCATAGCTATTGATGTAAAAACTTAAGTGATTTAGGTTATAATCAAGAAAACCATGGAAAATGGTAAGATATCAGCTCTTAAATAAAACTCTGATGAGCAATCTTTGTGGTTATCGTTATGTTTGTCCAAACAAATGTACCTTTAGTTGTACCAGGCATTAAAATGAACAAGAAACTGAAGAAAACAAGGGTGGTCTAATAATTTTTTCCATGACTGTATATGTTTTAAATTATATTTTGAGAATACTAACGATCTAAAATAGGAAAGTTTCCTCAAGCCTCCCGCCAGACAACGAGGACATTTATTCATTTATTCCCTCTGACTGTACATCAATGTCCGGTCTCAACTGTAGTTTATAATAAAAGTGTGTAAAATGTATTTAAAAGTTAGGATTATATTACAGAATTACGTACAGTACTGTGTCATAATGGAAAACGTGAGTTTCTGAATGTGATCAGAAGAAAAATAGAAGTGATTAACAACTCTTATCAATACATGTTTGAATAAAGCTTCAGATCTGACTAATAAAAATAAAGTTAGCACATGTTCATGCGTGATGAAACACTTGGATAAACTCTTTATGGACAACAACCAGTCGATGAGACAACAGTGATGAGACAGGTGTCGTCCTAACGAAGGGCGGGGTCAGACGAAGAAACCCGCTCTTTTAAAGGTGCAGGCGGGAAAAAGCAAAGCAACTACGAGAACGGCTGTTTCTGCTGGTGCCAACTAGATTTCCTACAGCAATCAGATTAAAAATCATTTTAACAAAAACAAAAAAACATTCAAGTGTGAGAAAGAGAACGTGTTAATGACAAACGGTGATTATTTCTGACAGGAGAAGACACACTGAGACCACGCCTGGTCCCGAACGCTCGTGAGGAACGAACATGCGACAGATTTAAATCAGCTGAACGTAGATTTGGCGTAAAAGCAGCAACAGGACTTATTTTGTGAAATGTGTCAAGTTAGTTTGTTGTCAAACTGATTTAAATAAAGTTTACATTAAATGACTTCCACCTTGGTGTGCAGAGGTTAGAACGCCCAGTTTTAATCCTGTTTTTATTTTTTGTGTTAAAACATTTTAAAAGATCATCTGGTAATAATAATAACGCCGACTGCTGTGGAAACTCCAGGAGTCACAGGTGGACAGGTGGACAGGTGGGAACGCTCCCCCTCACCTCCAACACCTCGGTGGGTTTTAGGGGGTCCAGTAATGAGGTGGACAACAGACTGGACCGGAGACGCAACACTGAGGGCCAACTGGACCTTCTGGAGGACGCTCAGGTCCTCTAACGTTTGTGACGGGATGCAGAACGTCTTCTACGAGTCTGAGAGTCGAGTTTCATCTGCGGTCGTCGGCGTCAGACGCTCAAAGAAACCGAACGAGCTGGTGGAGGAGGCGCCGTGAGTCATCGACGCGACGCCGTGAGTCATCGACGCGACGCCGTGAGTCATCGACGCGGTGCCGTGAGTCATCGACGCGACGCCGTGAGTCATCGACACGGCGCCGCGATGAAAGACCTTCAGAGGCGTCAGAACGGAGTCCCGCCCACCGCATCAGTTACTGCGTCACCTCCGCCTCCTCGGGGTGGCCACGCCCCCTTTTTGCAGCAGCTTTGACCAAACATTATAATTTAAAAACATCCTAGTTTTACATCTCAGACTGGAGAACTCACAAATAACTGATTTACACGACTAAAACCAATAAAGAAAATTAAATTACTGTCAACAGTAATTACATCACAGCTGTGAGACGGGACTGAAGAGGAAATATTAGATTTACTCCGGTGACGTGCAGCGAGACGACTGGAGGGCGTTTCAGTTCCTTGAAAGCCGGAAAATACACCAATAAAGCGTCACAGTCAGAAAAAAGCAAGAGGCCATAAATTACCTGGAGGTTCGTTTAAGGTATTTATAGATGTCGGGATTTGACACCTCGGGCCACTAGGTGGCAGCGGTCCTCCACTTTGACGGGGATGGACTGAAGGGGGCGGGGCATGTCTGTCACTTAGACGACTTCGAGTGGCACTTTCATTTCCATAATGCTGGTTTTATGTCCGTGACGACATGCGCTGGAGGAAGCTCCGCCCACTATGTAGAAGCCAACGGAGTAAAACTGGGGACACGTCCTCCCGGAAATGTCCCAGAGCGTCAGCATGCAGGTGCCAATAGCTAGAAAGCAATACTGGATATTTTATGAACACCTTTACACGAGGAAACACCTCGAAGACTGAATTTTTAAGGGAGTGTTTTCACCCAAAGGGGGCGGGGCTTTGCACCCATCTATGTCCTTCAACAGAGAGACTTAAAACACTGAACGACTGATATAATTTCCTTCAGGGATTAATAAAGTGTTACTGAACTGCGTTAATGTTAAGAAGCTAATAAGCTAATAATAAGCTAACGCTCCTCTTTCGTCTCCGTCTCATTCACATTAAAGAAAGGCAACATCAGAACGTGATCCGCTTCACAAAGTGCTACGATAATTTCAACACAGATCTGCATCTCCTGCGTCGCTCTGGTCGCTCTGTGTGTTAATCTAAATAATCTGAATTTATTATACGACGTGTGACACAACAGTTCCCAGAGGCGACACGTCATCTACAGTACCTGGATGGCCTAAAGGAGGCGGGGTTTCCTCTTCAGAGGCGTGTCGTTGGGACTGTTCAGACGGAGCCGTCCGTCTGCAGCTGCTTCAGTCGGGTCATCCTGGGACAACACGTGCACACCAAGCCGTGCACGCCGTGGACAATTTAGAGTCTCCAATCAGTCTGACGTGCGCGGTGTTTTTTTTGGCCCACCAGGAAGCCCGCTGAGGCGTCGCAGTCCCGCCTCTGATGGAAAAGTTAAAAACATCTTCACAGTGAGAGTGACTGTCTGTGAGCCCGCTCCCGAGGGTGGCGCCCCCCCCGGGGGGGCGTTAAGGCCTGTGCGGGTAGCCCGCGTCGTCGGCCAGGTTGAGGATGTAGCGGGCGACGTCGTGCTCCGAGGGGAAATCCGATATCACCCACGACTCGTTGGTGGCCGTCACTTGGAGGCGGCACATGGGACAGTTCTGGCTCCGCCCACTCCTGCAGAGACAGAAGGGCACGGTTGGTGAGCGCGTCAGTCTGAGCGGTCCGCGCGTGCGTCGCGTTTGAGGCGGCGCGTTTACCATTTGTCGATGCATTTCTGGCAGAAGCTGTGCGTGCAGGGCAGGATGAGGTCGGCCTTCCCGTCCATGCAGATGCAGCACTCCTCCTGATCCGTCAGCTGCTTCACTCTGGGCGCAAACACGCACAAAAGCGGTTAGCTTGGTGGAAAGCGGATTTACCGCTCAGAATAAGAAGCCTTTTGTGGGATCGACCCTGACTGACTGCGGTGGAAACGTACGCCTGACCCCCCCCACCCCCCTCGTGTGCACTGACCTCCCCATCCACATGCTGGCCTGGCAGGACTCTGCGGAGGGCAGCTGGGCCGACGGGCCGTCGGCGCCGCCCTCTGGAGACAGAACCTCGGCGGCCTGGGTGGTGACGTCGCGGTACAGCTGGATGAACTGGTACAGGTTCATGATCCGCGACGCTTCCACCACGCCATCCTCCTTGTTGATCTGAGGGGAGGCAGACGGTCACATGACACACAGCGCGTTTACATGGGAAGTTTAATTCCTCTTTAATTCAGAATTAAAGTTAAATCCGAATAAAAGTTACCATGTAAACACCTAATTCCATATGAAAATGTCAATTCGGAATTAAACTTAATTCCAAAGTAAGTGGCTGGTTTATTCTGATTTTAATTCCGAATTAAATAATTCCGCGGTCATGTTTACACTCATTCCTGTTTAAATTAATTCCCGTCTTTCTGCGCATGCTAGTTCTCTTGTCCTTCTGTCACGATGACGCTTATATTCCGCGCTGGGCTTGTTTTCAAAACAAAGTTTCAAGATGGCAGCACGCAGTAAACGGTGTTCAAGAGCAGAGACGATTTATTTAATAAATAGCTTGGAGGAACTGGAAATAATTAAAAGAACAGATGGCAGGAAACATGAAAATTGTGAGTTTTTCAAAGTTGTAGCGGCCAGGTTAAATGAAGGAGGTTTCACAGATAGAGACGCCACCCAGGTCAAAAATAAGTGGAATGTTGTTGCTAACCGAGTTAGCTAAGTTTGTTTTCTTCCAGTAGACGTAAAGACGTCCGCCCCCCCATCCAATCAGAACCCTTCCCAACCCCCAGACCTAAAGCGGAGTTGGATAAAGCCGAACAAACGTGTTTTCCATGTAAACCTCAATTCGGAATTACTATTTCCATGTAAACTCGAAGGAAAATAGTTTAATTCGGAATTATTTAATTCCAAATTAAAAAACATCATGTAACCGCAGCCACAGTCGCTGGAACAGTGAGCCTCTCTCTTCTCTGCTGGTTTCAGGTTTTTATTTTTGAGGAGTTGGAGGATTTTTGCTTGTGTCACGACTTCTTGAGGGTTGATGCGCATCAGTTCCACTTCCTCTCACTTTTTCTCTCTTTCTACTTCTCTTTATGCTCTGCGTGTTCCCTGGGAACTTCTAGACGACAAACTTTTATTCAGCTGTTTCTATTCCATCTTTATTTCTATCAAACGTAGACTCTGTTAGCAGGAGAGATTATATTTCTCCAAACCCGTCTTATCATCGCTGGCTTTCTGTAAATCCCTGGATTTTTTTACAGAATTTAAACTTCTCCTCCTCACATAGAAACCCTTTAAACACTAAGCTCCTTTGTATTAGACCTTATAGTAATATATAGTTCATATTAGTGCTGGGCGATATGGAAAAAAATCATATATCACGATATGGACTATTTTATATCACGATAACGATATATATCACGATATACCATAATAAAGTATGTTTTCAGTTATTCTCTGAAAAGTTTGACAAAAATTTCATTGCTTACTTTTCAACTTTATTTTGAAAGGACATTTAGCTGAACTGTCACAAACATACATTTTAGTGCAGCAAAAACAGGTAGGTACAGAGGTACAGTAGCTTTCACATTTTTTTTAAAGTGCACAACAGTTTCTGAGAGGAAAAACACATTTTTGCACTGAAGTTCAGCTATAAAAAATAAACACAAATTATTTTTCAACTTTCTGAAATCTGTAACCTTGTAGTGCAAAGTTTGCAAACCATATAAAGTGTCTAAAGTAAACATCAGGGTTGAAGAGAACTCTGTTTAAGGCATTAACCATGAATAAAAGTGCAAACATAAAAGGCTACTTTGTAGAAGTAGATATGATTCTATCACATTTATCGTTTATCGTCCTTCAGGACTTGATCTTCAGGCCTGGTCACCACATCCTTTCACCTGGTGGAAAGTCTTTCATGAAATGAGTCTGGTTCTGCTTCCTTGTTTCTCTGATTGGCTGAAAGCTTCTCCGATGGCATCTAGAGGCAGCTTCTTCTGAGTCTTCAAAGTCCAGTCCACAGAAACCAGACCAGCTCTTGGATGACTGTAGAGTTTCCAGAAGTAGAACGGGAGGCAGACATCCTCCCTAACTTTAGAATAAGGCTTAAAACGCTCCTTTCTGATAACCGTTACAGTAACTGTGCTGCTACAGCCCCAGGTTTCTAACCCCCACCCTCCCATGAGCTCCTGTGATGACGATCGTTCTCCTGTGTGTCTCGTAGGCAGGTCTCCAGGACTGATCCTGAACCTGTTGAGAAACGGGGTTTCCCTCCCTGTTAATCAGGGAGCTTTGTTGCCTCATGTTTGCTCAGGACTAAATCTGAGCAAAGATTTGTTGAGCTCCTCAGCCGGACTGTTTTTTTCCTCATTAAGTGGTTGAATCAGAGCTCCACTGGAAGGATTTAACCAATTAATTTGGATTATTGTTGACTAGATTGCATTAAACTTGTTTTCCTTTTAAGGAAACTGAATTATAACTTTCAAACTGGAAGGATTAGTTATTTTGTTGGGACCACTAACCCTAACCAGACCCAGGACATCCCTCTGGACGTCACTAACTGGTGTTACTGGTTCACTCCCATCTCCACGGAGCTGCGGCTTCATGTTCCACTGAACATCTGGCAGATTGAGTAACTTTAACATCCCGCCACACAGACGGGGAGTCACGGCGTCTCTTTTACCCCACGTGATACCGTCACATATCGTGGGGACGATAGAAAAGTGTGTATCGTGCCATTTCTCTTCTATCGTTTCTAATCTAATTTTATCAATTATTACAGCAAATATGTAATTAAATAACCTGCAACGATAAATTTGATAGAATCATATCTACTTCTACAAAGTAGCCTTTTATGTTTGCACTTTTATTCATGGTTAATGCCTTAAACAGAGTTCTCTTCAACCCTGATGTTTACTTTAGACACTTTATATTGGTTTGCAAACTTTGCACTACAAGGTTACAGATTTCAGAAAGTTGAAAAATAATTTGTGTTTATTTTTTATAGCTGAACTACAAAAATGTGTTTTTCCTCTCAGAAACTGTTGTGCACTTTAAAAAAATGTGAAAGCTACTGTACCTCTGTACCTACCTGTTTTTGCTGCACTAAAATGTATGTTTGTGACAGTTCAGCTAAATGTCCTTTCAAAATAAAGTTGAAAAGTAAGCAATGAAATTTTTGTCAAACTTTTCAGAGAATAACTGAAAACATACTTTATTATGGTATATCGTGATATATATCGTTATCGTGATATAAAATAGTCCATATCGTGATATATGATTTTTTTCCATATCGCCCAGCACTAACATGTAGATGTTTCATGTTTCAGTCTCACCTTGGTGCAGACGATCCTGACGGCCACCTTCCACAGGACGGAGGAATCGGACCCGGGCTGGACTTCAAACAGCAGGTGTTTCTGCTGTCCAGCCGCCAGCTTGGCCGTCCTGCGGGGAGAAAGCAGCAAACGTTACTTTCAGTAAATCATCTTTCCCGGAGCGTGTTTTTTCCTGCGCTCCGCCTGAACATTTCTGACTGTCGGACATCAAAGCGGCGTCGAGCCCGCAGAGGTTACACTTACACGTCATTGAGCTCGGCCACTCTGGCCAGAAACTCCTCGTAGGTGAGGTGTCCGCTGTCGCGCACCAGTCCGGCGTGTTTCACCAGCTTCTCGGGCAGGTGGCGGACCACCGCCTGACCGGAGATCTCCTGGCCCATCCTAGCGGCGGCAGCAGCGGCGAGGCTTCAGGGAAACAGCAGAGGAAACAAGCTGCTGCAGGTTAGTCCGGACCGTCAGACACTGACGCTCGTACGGTGGAAAGTAGGGCTGTAGCGATACACTAATCTCACGATACAATACGATATATATCGATATTTGTCTTAAGATACATTTACATCATTTTCTGAAAGATTTTAATGGGACAAAGTGATTTTGGTGACATCTTGTGAGTGTTCCGATGACTTTGTTTGAATTAACTGAACTGAAAGGTAGGTGACCGCAGACACTGCCGCAGAGAGGAGAGAAAGGAGGCCTCTGATTGGTCAATTCTACATCCGATTCATCGAAAAAATGAGGAAGTACCCACATCTGTACGATTCTGGTTCTCCACACTACAAAGACAGCACATATTCTAGTAATTCATGGAGGGAGATAGCGATGAATCTGGATTAGGGATGTTCCTGGCGACTAATTTCCCTGTCGACTAAACAAAAATTTTAATTAAGACTAGTCGACTAGTCTAAAAAAAAGGAAAACACTCAGAAAACAGTGAAAATTTAGCACAATTTATTGAAACATCGAAACAGCAACATTAGCTTCCTGAAGCCTTTACCTTCCACAAAGTTAAGTGGAAGCATATCTTGCGAAGTCATTATCGTGATGAGCTGCGTTATCCTCTCAGACCGGACGGGAGAACACGTCTCCGGGTAAACAATGTCAAATCGGCCTGAGTGTGGCTAGCACCGCTAGCATCAGCACCGCTAGCATCAGCAGCCGTCGTCTCGTGCAGATTAACATCCAAATGCTTGAGTTGAATGTGGTTGCTCATTGCTCCAGTCGAGTGATTGTATGCCAGTTGTTTCTGACACAGTCTACATACTACCTTGTTTTCATTTTCTAGATTAAAGTACCACCAAACCACGCTGGTTTTGCGAGACCATCTTCCCACCGTGCCGTTTTAAAACTCCAGTCTAGTTGAGCATTGCTGCGGAGAGGGGGACTGCTGTCTGACGGCTCTGTAGCCCCGACTAGTGGCGGGCGGCTGTATGACAGTTAAGCGGCCTTGTACATGAATAAACGACTAATATTTCTGGTGCCGACTAGAAAGTGGGCGGACGTTTAATCATTTAGACGACTAATCACGCGCATCCCTAGTCTGGATACGGCCAAGACGGTGAGGAAGTGGAAAATGCAAGAGATACATTTAGTAAGTTTAGCTAGTTCGTGATTGTCCCTCTTGCCTTGTGGCGTGGAATAACATACCGCAGACGCGCTTCAAAATTGAGCATAAATCAAAAGTAACTGCGGCGTACCGTAGTGCTGGGCGATATGGAAAAAAAATCATATATCATGATATGGACTATCTTATATCACGATAACGATATATATCACGATATACCATAATAAAGTATGTTTTCAGTTATTCTCTGAAAAGTTTGACAAAAATTTAATTGCTTACTTTTCAACTTTATTTTGAAAGGACGTTTAGCTGAACTGTCACAAACATACATTTTAGTGCAGCAAAAACAGGTAGGTACAGAGGTACAGTAGCTTTCACATTTTTTTAAAGTGCACAACAGTTTCTGAGAGGAAAAACACATTTTTGCACTGAAGTTCAGCTATAAAAAATAAACACAAATTATTTTTCAACTTTCTGAAATCTGTAACCTTGTAGTGCAAAGTTTGCAAACCAATATAAAGTGTCTAAAGTAAACATCAGGGTTGAAGAGAACTCTGTTTAAGGCATTAACCATGAATAAAAGTGCAAACATAAAAGGCTACTTTGTAGAAGTAGATATGTTTCTATCAAATTTATCGTTGCAGGTTATTTAATTACATATTTGCTGTAATAATTGATAAAATTAGGTTAGAAACGATAGAAACGATAGAAGAGAAATGGCACGATACACACTTTTCTATCCTCCCCACGACATGTATCGTCATATCGCCCAGCACTAAGCTGTACTATTGTCTGTAAGTTACTTGTCTGATCTGAACTCATATAAATATCTCATGACGTCTGCACATAACATGTAAATGTCATAAATGTTTACTGCGACTGTCTCCAGGTGTCTGGGACGCTCGTGGACTCACCTGGATTACGTAAACGTGTCTCTGAGTCTGATCGCTGTCCTGGCACCTGAAGAGAAATTCTGAAGTAATAAAACCAGTAACGACTGTCCCACTGGAGAAAAAAAAGCAACCGCGAGCAGCAGGATGACGTAATCATCCGACCTGATGGACCGGATCTCAGTCCGGTTCGGACCCCCCACACACCGGACACATACGGTGAAGCATGAACCGATACCGTCCACGGCAGTTGGACCCGCCCGGACCTCGGACCTCACGGTTCAACGTCAACAACAACCGGATGGTTACAGCGGCTCACCTGTTTCAGGTGTGTTAGCACGAGCTAACCGCGCTGAAGCCGCTCGTTTTCACCCCGACACCGAGCTGGAAGCGATGCCGCCTCTAAAAAACACTCCGACTGCTCGTCCGCAACGGCGTCTCGCGACTCAACGATAACAATAACTTTCAATTTATTTGAATGATTTTAAAGTTATCCTAGCAACGCCACAACTAGCTGCGTCTCTTAGCGCGCTAACTCACCGGCCGGTCAGCAGACCACCAGCAGCGACGTCACAAACCTCCGATAAACGATTATAACTCGAACCGGGATCTACAGGAGCCGTGAAGATGCAGCTGCTTACCTCGGTTCACGGCCGTGTTGTCATCCAAACTTCCAGGTCCTCCGTTAGCTCCCGTTTACGCAACACACAGCTGCGTAGTGTCATGACGTCACACGTTACTGTACGTCGCTCAGCGGTCAGCTGGCTTCCAGATACGTTTGTGTTGATACCTTCATTACCTGTTCACGTTTGTGTGTTTCAGTTGATTTATTTGGCCCATATTCACAAAAAAAAACATATTTATTATAATTAGGCTTCTATTTTGTTTATATTACAATATTACAAAGGGAATATTCAGTAATTTCGAAAAAATAATACTTTAATTTCTATTATTTCATGTATGAAATAATGTCTTAAAAAGTACATAATAGTACTACTACAGCAAATAATATATATAATAAATAATAAATAAATAATATACATATATTATGTACACATATATATAACATTATTATTATTATTATTATTATTATTATTATTAATAAATAATTATTGTATGAAAATAATATAAAGAAATAATCATGAAAAATAAAATTACAGGTGTATTACTAATAATAATGGTAGTTGATAATAATAATAATAATAATAATAATAATAATAATAATAATAATAATAATAATAAATAAATTTTTATAATTATATAACCGCAATAAATAAGAATAATAACACTGTTATTATTATTATTATATAAAAATAATAAAAAATAACGAAATTATCATGAAAAATAAAAATACAGGCGTATTATTGAAAATAATGGTAGTTGATAATAATAATAAATATGATTTTTATAATTATTTAACCGCAATAAATAATATTAATTATAATAATAATAATAACCATTATTATTGTTATTATTATTATTATTATTATTATTATTATTATTAATAATAATAATAATAATAATAATAATAATAATAATAATAATAATAATAAATTATTTTTGTATGAAAATAATATAAAGAAATAATCATGAAAAATAAAATTACAGGTGTATTACTAATAATAAGAATGGTAGTTGAAAATAATAATAATACGTATGATTTTTATAATTATATAACCGCAATGAATAATAATCATAATAATAATAGATACATTTATATCAGTTAGGGTAACCAAAATCATTAGTATTTGTTAAACGTCAGAATAATGAGCCAGAGTATTTGGCGTGTCCAAGCTTTAACTTGCTGGCTGATGTCTGAGATGTTGCTTCAGTATTTCTACGTAACGTTCATTCTTCATGATATCATCTAAAATAACCTTTTAGTTTGCTGGTAGTATTTAGCTGAGGCCCATACTAACATACATACACTGATTTCATAATATCAGGTAAATGTGGCCAGACATTCTTCAGTTTGACGGGTTTGCAGAAATATTCTATGGTACTCAGTAACTGCAAACACCACTGGGTCATTATTGTAAATGTATTTATTTTAAAATTTTAAAAAAGATGTTTAGAAATATCTTTTGTTTTGAGGAGAGATGTTGTAATTTATGATGAGCATCTGGTCTTATTTCATCTTATTCAGCTTATATGGGCCAGGAGCTCCTGTAAACCACAGTGACATGATGGTTCACGTTCTGACCCCCCCCCCCACCCCCCAATCTTTTTTTTAATTGCAGAGAGCAGCTGAGATACTGACGCAGACTACAGGTGACAGCAGGGGGGTCAGGGAGGCAGTAGGTGTTAAAAACCCAAGAATAAGGAGGGAATGTAATGAGGAGAAGAGCAGGATGAAGGGAATTACATCGGACCGGAGGGCAGGAGAGCAGAACGGGCCTCCGGAGGACACATATAGACAGAATAATTTAAGATTCAAGAGGAGCACGGCAGACTGAAAAGGTGAAGAAGCACCGAGACGTGTCTGGGCAGAGGAATGAAGGAGAGTCCTGAGAAGGAGAGGAGTGTTTCTGGTGAGTGAAGGACAGATGAGCAGCAACAGATTCAGGTCGGATCCAGTTGGAGAAACGTCTTAACTGAGTTAGAGGAGGATAAGTCACCTGTCACCAAACTGGACCGGGATCTGGGTTCTAGAGGGTCCTAGTAGGGTTAGGTGGATGCTGCATGTCAAAGTAACAAAATGACGTAGTTTCCCAGCAGAGACTGGGGAAACTCCAGTCACGGACCGCTTCCCGTTAAATACTACTTTTAGTATAAAAACACGGAAATCACAGTCGTGGCTCTTTCTATTAAGAAAATACTACTTCAGGAGAACAACAACAAGGTTTGGTTTGATTTCAGGTTGGTGTTCTGGAGCGTTCAGGTTTGTGTCAACCCAATGCCAAGAGGGAAAGACATCAGCAGGGGTCTGTTGCCAGTCATGAGCCATTAAAGGAGGTCAGCGAGAGATTATTCACCAGCGGAAAACATTCAAGACGGCTGTTGGCGTCTAAATTCACCTCAAGGTCAGAAAGAATTTTAACCAAAAATAAACAATAAAAGTCTGGATCCTGCATCTCAGAGCCTGCAGGTCAGATGTTGGGACCTGAGGAGAACTGAGCACTAGCTGGTTCCCCAAAACTGGATTTAAAACAACGGCGTAGAAGAAGAATGGACCGGAATTCCTCCGCGGTTAGAAACGGGTGGAGTCACTCAGGAAACGGCTTGCTCGGCGATCTGGGACCGGATGTTTCTGGATGACACTCGGTCTGAGTGTTAGTCACGTGATCTTTCTCTGTCTGGCTTTGTTCTTGTGACATAACATCACGTCAGAAGCCTTTACGCAGCCGTAGATGTTCAGTAATGTTATTCCCTTCAGCTGTGAACGTTTTTGATGTTGTTGGATTTTATTTTTCTCTCTAAGAACCCACCATCAGTCTGTTCCTCTAAATGTGATGCATTCCTTCATGTCCGAGGCTACAAAGAGATGTTTTGTGTTTTACTGTCATTGATAATCTGCTGATCAGTCTCCGCGTCCATGTGAGCTTCCTCAGTCTGCCAGCAGATGGCAGCAAACGACACCAAACAAAACCAAAGCTGAGATCAAAGCTCATGTAACTCTGCAGACAGCGTTCCAACTTCTGCTGCTTCAGGAATTAATCAAACACTGTTTTTTGTTTATTTTTAAGAGACAGAGAGTCAGGATGATTTTTTTGTTAAAGCTTCACCTTCCACATTTAAACGGATGTTCAGGGACGAAGTCTGGATCACGGACTTCCTGTTTGACTCAGGACTGAAAAAGAAAAAGAAAAGAAAACTGACGCGTTCAACGCATGAAAGAAGGACGATACGAGCCAAGTGTGAATATTTTTATAAACAGGTCTCCCGGAAACGAAAAGTATAAAGACTCCATGTACACATCAGTTATCTTCAGACGCCAGGATGAAAACATCGGAGCTACGGTGGCAGAGAGAGCTCAAAACTAACCGGTTTATTCGTCGACACGCGTCCCGACAACACAACACGAGCAAATGATGAAATGTGCTGCAGACGAGGGGCAGCAGTTCCTCGACTGACCACCGGGGGCGGCAACAAAAGCAGGTCAGTCTCTGCTGACGGTTAACGCCGCAGGTGTACGCACAATTAGGGGCGTGGCTTCTGAGTGACGCTACAGGGGGTTTGTCCTGTTCTCGTATTCAGTCTGTGACTTTAAATGAGCAGACGTGTCCTATATAATATCGCCGATATATTTGTGCTTCTCCTGTCTGTCCTCTGTCCTCCATCTGTAGGACGGAGCCCACGATGTTTAAAATGAACGTAAAACCTCTCGCATTTCAGTACATTTCCAAGAGCAGCGGGCTGTGATGACTTCGAGTCTCAAAAGTTTTAACGTTGCTCTAAAGTAGCCATAGATCCGCCGCCTGGTCCGTCGCCGTTCACGGTCACCTCGGAAACATCTCCACCCTGGTTTGTGCCACTTTGTAGCACGTCTTTTATTTGCAGTACATTTTTTATTTGAAGCATCTTCAATTATTTGCTTGTGTTGTATTTGCAGCACATGTGTTGAGGAGTCATTATTATTATTGAACTGATGTTCTTTCGGCATCTCCTCAGCTCTTCTGAGCTCCCTCGGCCACCGTATGCAGCAGATCTCTGAACAACCCAAGAAAACATGGATTGATTTGAACTCACCCAACGGCAAAAGTCCAAAAATGAACTCATTTATCAAATAAGGGTGTGCAGAAAATCACCGAAAACCTGAACGTCCTCACTTTTGTAGTTGGGTACCAGGCTGCGTGGTCCATAGACTGATAGTCCTGATGATCAGCCACTCTTTCTGACCGGCTGTGACCACTATCCTGACACACTCGATGTCAAAGCCGATCTTGTGGTCCACGTTGTTAATGTCAATTTTCCCAACTTTGAACTCCCCTAGCGTGATGTAGGACATACACTGTCTTCCCTGTCTGGTCTCCACGGACCTCTGGCCCACTTCCAGAGCTCCGTGGTCGGAGGATGTCGTTCTGTCGGTCCTCCGTGCCCGTCACTATCTTGATTCTGCTTATTTTCGTCGACGAGTTGAAGATGATGAGGAAGAAGTCGCCGGTGCACGGAGGCTTCCCCCAGAAGTACTCGTCCACCGTGCTGTACGCCTTGGTGGCGTCGTAGCTCTCAAAGACGTTGATGTTGGTGTAAAGGCTGGCAGGAGGGTTGTCGGGAATGTCCAAGGAGTCCTCCTCGAAGTCGTCGTCCTTCAGCTTGTTCTCCGCCCCTTTATAAGGAGGAGTAGTAGCCCATGTGCTGGAACAGCGAGGGCTTGAAGCGGATCACGTCCTTCTGGGCCAGCAGGCCCCTGAAGTGGATGAGGAGCCAGTCGCAGGGCATTTCCTGGTAGAACATGAGCAGGAAGTGGGCCAGGCGGGGCAGGTCCCTGGAGTGGTACAGTTTCCCGATGTAGCCCAGCTTGGAGAACTCCAGCATGACCCAGTAGGTGCCGTCTCTGGACGTGATCACCTTCTTCAGGGAGGTCAGGAAGTTCCTGGAGCAGCGCACGTCGTCCTCCAGCATCACGTAGAAGTGCGACAGGTTCGTGCAGAAGTTGAGGAGGAAGGCGTAGTCCACGTTCTGCTTGGAGCGGAAGCGGACCCGGTCTTCCGGGTCGTTGTAGTTCCGCTTCAACCCGTCCAGAGATGGATAGTACTCCTCCGGAGCCTGGATGACCAGGAGGCGCCCGGCTATGATGTGGTGAGCAAACTTCCTGTTGATTTCCTGGACCAGGTTCTCACACCAGACCAGGTCGAAGTCCGCCAGGTGGACCACGAACCACGATCTCTTTCAGCTCCTCGTAACTGGACTGATCAAAGATGGACTTGATCGTCTCCAGGAGGTAGTTTCCTCGTTTCCTCTTGACCGATGCCAAGCCAATGGTGAGATACTCTGTGAAAGGAAGTCACCTTGATCACCTCTCATGTCAAAAAGTGAAGCACCTTCAGACTGAGGTCCGTTTGGTTGGTTTGTCTTACTTTTGCGTGGCAGAGGGATTCCAGCCAGGTAGCGATACGTCACGTTGATGCTGCCAGAGAAGTTGGACAAGTCTCTCAAGGTGTGGACGTATTTCTCAGTGTTTGGAGGATGTATCGCCGTCTCTCCCAGCGGCCTTTTTTCAGTCTCCTACATTAAAAAAAACAAACGAACATAAATAAAGGAGCGACCGTTAGATTGTTAGTGCATCAATGAGCAAATCATTTGCATCAAGGTGGGGAAGAAAGATCACTTCCAGCTTTGCTTGACATCATATATTTGGATATCTAAGTGACGACTGACTCAGAAACTTGTAATGTCATGGACTTCTGTCTCTTTGGGTCGCCTTAGTGAATTCCAGGTGATCGCAGCTTGGCAGCGAGCTCACGAAGCTCGTTTATTAGCACTAACCCCCAGCACATGCAGAAACCTTCGGGTAAAGTCGTAACCTCTCGGATCCAGCTGAGGAGGCGAGTCCTCTGCTTCTGAAACGTTCCGGATGAGACCCGAGGTCGGAGAAGGACGGGAACAACCCGGACCACGGGTCTCCCTGTGCGACCAGAACGTAATGCAGATATTCAACACCACGGGCCCGATCTTCCGCCAGATCTCCCCAAAGCCGCTATTTAGGGATAGTGGGAGGGGCGTTCCCCCACAAAAAACGCTATCTTCCACCTTGCTAAACCCGCTATCCCACCTGCGCTACCCGCTAGATTATGTATAGGAGTGGTTAGGGCGTTCCACCTGTTAAACCAATCAGTGCGTAAGCAGCCATTGTCTTTAAGAGCAGGTTGCGCTACCCGCTAACCGCTATGTAGCGTCTTTTCATCTAGATCGGAGCAGCTCTCATGCTCAGCTCAGCTTCCTCCTCTTCCTTCCTCCTCCTCCTCTGCACTGATATATACATATAAATATTTTTACACAGACAATTCCTATCAGCTACCTGAAAGTCCCAGATAGTCGGTGTCCTCCCAGTAAACACGCTCTGGTCGTCTATTGGTTTAACTGGCGAGGAAGCCGTTTAAGACGATCTCTGCCATTTTCTCAGGGGTTCAAACTGAAGGCCATGCGGGTAGCAGATCACTACCCGCGATCGCAAGATACCGAGTTTGCGGAAAGGGCAAAAGACACGCCCATTGCCACACCTACAATGTGAGTAAGGGAGTCGGCATAACGGGTAGGGGCTTTAGGGAGCGGAAGATTGTATTAGTGGTTAGCGGACGTACCTAAACTCGCAATTTGCAGGTAGCAGCTAGAGGGAGGTGTACAAGCGGGGCCCATGTCTTCTGTCCAGCTTTCAAGAGCTGAGGCAAAAATGGTTTGATATAATTTGGGAGGGTAAAAAAGTGAAGGAGAAACCTTTGTAGATGACTGCATCGTCTCTGTTATCTGAGAAGCTTCTATGAAGAATCCGCTACGATCCATGAGGTCCGTTCAGCAGTCAGTGGAAAGATGGATGCACATCGTGCAACCCCTCAGAGCGTAACGTATCAACACTCGCCACACTCTTTGATATTAAGCTTTTTAATATGGAATACCGCAGAGGAACGGACCGAAGCCCAGAGTTGATCCAGTCAACATGCAATGAAGGAATTAAAACACGGTTTTCGTCACCGCTGTTTTTCCTCATTATTTTCTTTCCTAGTGCCGTTTTCGTTTTGATGGGAGAAGAACATGTCTGGGAACATCAACATCACGCCAATAAAAACTGTCCACGGGGGGCCAGTTTATGCAGTTGTGCAACTCCAGGACACGTTAATAATAACAAATAGCTTTTTAACACTCATGAATCCATTTCATTAACTTTGGCTGTAAATGTGACGTTAGAAGTGTCTGTCAGTGTCTGTCAACACATTCAAACCGATGGAAAACAAAACACACAAAACCACAGTTTATTATTGTTATATATGATCAGTAAAGGATCATTGTGACAAAGTCAGTGAAATATATGAATGAGATTTATTACTTTGAAGGTGAAACATTATATGAGGGCTAAATACGCAACAAGTGAACTTCCTTTTTGGTTCTTTTCTGCATGTAAAAGTACAGGAAATTGACCAGGTAGATGCGTAAGGTAGGGGACACATCCGAGATGTCGACTAAACAAAATGCAAGCAGATACGTAAATAAACCAAAAGGTCTTCCTGCTTCTTTTCCTGAAGGTCTGTGTGAGGAATGAGGAGATCGTTTTCAAACAGCTGGTCCAGGTGTTTGCACTCAGCTGAAGGTTGCAGAAGGAAGGAAGGAAGGAAGCCAGCAGGTGGAGCTACTGAGCCTCAGTGGAGACAGAGAATCATCCAGAGCTTCTGCGTTCCCGCTAAAAACAAAATAAAACAAGGAATATGTTAACAGGTGGGTTTTCATGAGTCACGTTACCTACAGCAAACATTAACTTGGGAATAATTCCCCCAGACCCCCCCGACTTACAGGTGACAGGTTACTATATGTGCAGGTTGAAGGAATGTTTCTGTTCATAGAAGCTTAAACTCAGTCATCACGTCAACCCAAAAACTATGTCTTTATTAAGAAAATGCTACTCATATCAAAAACAAAGTGGTAATCAATAAAGACGAGCAAGACCAGCGGTATCAAACTGTTTCATCCGAGGAGGTAAAGATTTTGTTTCTGACGTTAAGATCCTGCTCTGGTCGGGTCAAACCAGGTCATGTTCGTGCAGCATGGGCTTATTTAAAAATCTATATTCCAAAAGTCTTGGAACTGGGAATTCTTGGTCCTTTTGTTGGTTTTCTTGGTGCCTAAGATGATTTAGCTCCTTGTTTGGTGCCAAAGTGTTACTTCTTGCGTATGCTCTCAAAACTGCAACTTTATGTCCGAAAGAAAAATAATAATTTTGACACAAAAGCTCACTTTTAATAGCAAAATTGAGACTTTTTTGTGAAGAACCAAACTTTTTGTTTTAAAATCACAAACTTTGCAATGTGGGGAACTTTTGTTATAAAAGCAAAATAAAGCAAAGTAAAGTAAGTAAAATTGCATCTCTTTGACCTAAAATTGCATTTTTTTTTTGGTCATAAAATGTCAACTTTTGCAAAATTACAACTTTTTGAATTTTTACAAATTATGACTGTCATCAAATTGCTTTTTAAAAAATAACTATTTATCCTAAAAGTCTAATTTTTTTCTCATACAATCGCAAATAAAAAAAAAAACTGACTTTTTGTCGTAAAACTGTAAATTTTGTAAGATCAATGAGCCTTTGTTTTAAAACTGTGACTTCTGTCATATCGTCACGACTTATTGGAAAATCACCAAATTTCACAAAATTGCAACTATTTAACTCAGAATTTCATTTATTAATAAAATATCAACTTTTGCAAAATAGCCATTTTTGGACAAAAATTATGATTCTGTCGTAAAATCGCAACTTTTTGTCCCAAAGTTGTTAATAGTTGTAAAAAAGCTATTTTTTTTTAAAAAACAGCGTCTTTTTTAACAAAATTCGCAACTTTTAAAAAAAATAATAAAACTGACTTGTGTAACTGCATCTTTTTGTTGTGAAAATTCTCTATTTTTGTTTTCACGATTTTAAAAATTGTGACTATTTGACATGAAAGTGCTGCTTTTCATGCTAAACTTGCTGCTCGGCGGTTTCCTAGCTGCTCTCCTCACTGATAAGGTGAAGCGGTGGGCCGGACCGGCCGCCACTAACTTGTAAAAAAGGCTAAATCATAAAATGCAGGTAACTTTTAAAACTCAGTTTACTGATGTCGTAAAGTTAGGTGTCCACTTAAGCGTTTCTTACCTTCACCTCGGTCCAGAGCTCCAGTTCCCAAAGTGCTTTTGAGCGTGATATCAATATCTGCAATCCTCCGGTCCATCCTGGTGTACCTGTGGTGTACCGCAAGGCGACAGGTCTGAATTTTCAAGTCATTTTTCTACCGTGCAGGAAGCAACGTCCAGGACCCATGTGCCTGCCCTCTGCTGCTCAAGAGACAAGGATCTGGCAGTTTGTGGAGATGATGAAATGTTGTTTCCAACAGCCCCGATAGCTCGCTGCAGTGCTCAGTCGTACGTGCCGTGCTGCTCTTGCTTCTGTTTCCACTGTACTTTATCTCGCACGTACGTGCATTCGTCTCTGACTTACATAGATTCTTTTGGAAGTCGGGATTAATATGGATGAGAGCAGAGTGTATGAATGTCGGTGAGAATGTAGCAAGAAGGCTAGAATGAATTAAATCTTGTACGGCCCCTTTCTTATCAGGTTAGGGGCGTCCTAACATACGAGATGCTGTCAGAAACTCACCAGCACATATCCATCATCCATGTAAATGTTGAAAAAGAGCAGAGACGTCACAAGGAAGGCGAGGACCGGCAGCATGGATCGCTTCCTCAAGCACCTCATCTTGTCCACGGACTTCCACAGTAGCCTCATGACCACGTCTTCTCACTGCGAGGAACAGAGAAACAGACGTTTGGCAGGTCAGGGTTAATCAACCAGATCTACATGGTCCTGAATCCAAAGTGAGGACTTGAATCCTGCTGCATTGCAGGGTGTTCAGGAAATAGTTATCGTTTACAGAAGCAATCGTTTGATGCCCAAACCACCTCAAGTGGTTCCTCTCAATGTCTCTCCTGAACGACAAAGCTTCTCCTCCCATCTTCTGAGGAAGTCCAGCCAACCTGTTGGGTGAACTCATGGCAGTCGCTTGTATCCGTAATCTCATTCCTTCAGCCACTACCTGCAGTTTGGGACCACAGGTGAGGACTGGAACAAAGACTGACCAGAGACTTTGGCCTCTTTTCATCACAAGAGATTCCAACCTATTCCATTCTCCTGAAGAACCCGATGCTGGGATGACGTCTATATAGACAGGTGGAGGTCAACGCTGGGATGACATCTATATAGACGGGTGGAGGTCAACGCCGGGATGACGTCTATATAGACAGGTGGAGGTCAACGCTGGGATGACTTCTATATAGACAGGTGGAGGTCAACGCTGGGATGACGTCTATATAGACAGGTGGAGGTCAACGCTGGGATGACTTCTATATAGACAGGTGGAGGTCAACGCTGGGATGACGTCTACATAGACAGGTGGAGGTCAACGCTGGAATGACGTCTATATAGACGGGTGGAGGTCAACGCTGGGATGACGTCTATATAGACAGGTGGAGGTAAACGCTGGGATGGTAAGAGGGTGGAACTGCAGGTTAGTATGTAGCTCTGGAAACAGACACGGAAAGAAGAAGAAGAAAAGGGGGCACAGGACAGCAGAAAAAAACTACAAGAACAATGAAGCTCAGTTCCAATAATAAGGTTCTCCTAATCAACTATGGATACAGCTGAAGGGAGAAGAGGAAAGGAGGGGAGAGTAAAGGGGTGAGGACACCAGTCAGTGGATCATGTTGGTGTCTCCCTGCAGCGTAGACCTATAGCAGCATAGCTATGATGAGGCTGTGTTTCAGACCAGCCTGCTCTAGTCTGGTCTTCATCCATTCCTGTAACTGTAGCTGTGACTATTGGCCCTGACACACTATAGTTTAGACTAACTGTAGGCTTTACTGAACAGAAATTATTTCAGTTTAGTTTTAAAGGTGGAGATGGTGTCAGCCTCCTGAACCCAAACTGGTAGCTGGTTCCATAGTAAAGGTGTCTGATAGCAGAAGGCCCGTCCTCCAAATCTACTTCTGGATCTTCTAGGAACTACAAGTAAACCTGCACTCTGAGAGCAGAGAGCTCTATGAGGAGCACCAGGAGTTATCAGGTCTGCTAGATAACCAGGAGCACCAGGAGTTATCAGGTCTGGTAGATAACCAGGAGCATCAGGAGTTATCAGGTCTGATAGATAACCAGGAGCACCAGGAGTTATCAGGTCTGGTAGATAACCAGGAGCATCAGGAGTTATCAGGTCTGATAGATAACCAGGAGCATCAGGAGTTATCAGGTCTGATAGATAACCAGGAGCATCAGGAGTTATCAGGTCTGATAGATAACCAGGAGCATCAGGAGTTATCAGGTCTGATAGATAACCAGGAGCATCGGGAGTTATCAGGTCTGCTAGATAACCAGGAGCATCAGGAGTTATCAGGTCTGATAGATAACCAGGAGCATCGGGAGTTATCAGGTCTGCTAGATAACCAGGAGCATCAGGAGTTATCAGGTCTGATAGATAACCAGGAGCATCAGGAGTTATCAGGTCTGATAGATAACCAGGAGCATCAGGAGTTATCAGGTCTGATAGATAACCAGGAGTTTGGCCGTTAAGGGCCTTATATGCGAGTAGCAGAATTTCAAACGCAGCTTTAATCAGAACTAATAATCAGTTCCAACCCCTGAGGTATCAATCACAAAGCAGGACGGTTCTCCATCTTTAATCTGATTCTGATGAGCTGCTCGACACGGCAGATGTGTCCAGCAGCACTGAGGATGATTTTAGGCTCGTCACGGGACGAAGAGAAACGACAGCCGGTAATGGACCCGCTTGGTCGTTAATCCATGTGGCTCACGACGGGAGACGTCAGTCATCTGTTGTGTCTGTGACCAGACGGCGCTCCAGACGTCCACGAGCACCAGCGACACCTCCTGGTAGAAACCCAAAGCCCTTCGCCGCCGAGCCTGGTGTGAGTTTACTCCTCCTGCTGACAGTCTTAACTAAATAAAAATCACCTCGCTCGCTACCTGTCCCGTTTGACACCTCATCCACGGAAAAGCTGATCCCATGACACCCTCTCTAATTCTGATGTCGTGTAACACGAAAGCCCAGCTTTCGATGCGGGAAGCCGCGAGCTCCCCGGCGACAGAGACAATTTCAGCAAAGGCCTGCTCCCCCCCCCCCCCGATGGGAATAAACAACTTATTATTCATTTTGTTATTCACTGCTCGAGTTCCATTTCAGGCGAGAAAACCATCTGCCATCTGTTAAGAGGAGTGAGCCATTTTGTGTTTCTGTCATGAAGAGGCTCCGCGGCGGCGACACCTGAGAGACGCAGCGCCGACGCTGGAAAGCGGGAAGACAATGACAGCTGTCACGAGTCAATATTATGAAAGTCCTCACAAAGAAAAAACACCCACTCAGTCGCAGCGCCGTCTGAGGTGGAACCCAGATACGGAGGTGGAGGGGTATCTACCAGGGCGCGGTGATGTTCTCCGAGAGAGAATCCTGCTCAGAAACGAGATTTCTGTTTGTTTTCACTCAGTGAAGCTAAGCAGCAAACAAGCCTCCTATAGGTCACATACATTTATATGGAAATGAGGGAATAAATTTGCTTTTCAGTTGTTGTTGTTTTTTTTCCCTCCAGCCTGTTTGCTTTGGTTTGAAGAGCTTCTCCGCGAAGGTGGCTCTATTATTATTTCTTTTTTTGTCAGTAAATTATCACCACGTACGCGCTGCCAGCTCATTCCTGCAACTGAAGCCATTTCAGATTACAGCCGGTAAAATAATAACAGGTAGAAGGGAATACCAATGAGCCTGAGCATTTAAAATTATAATGCGTCCTGGGAGGGCTTCTGCTCGGCGCCGCACATTAACAGGAGCCTCGAAAGGACGGGAATGAGAAGCGATTCTTCCAACCCCGCCAGTGATTTGTTTCATAAACTCCACTGTAAAAGGAGAATTTCAACGGTACTTAACATTCACAGATGCCTGACTCGCAGTTACAACTTTAAAAAAGGGTCATTAAAGCTGCGCTGCATGTTTCAAACCAGCGGTTATCCAGAATCAGAATCCACAATTTACGAGCAGATGAGCGTGACACAGTGTGTCAGGAGGTTTCTTCTACGTCCCCACAAAGGTGGAATGGTTTCAATATGGAGCTTCATGAGCTCCATTAAAAAAAAAAAAGATAACGAACATGTGGTCGGCGCTGGAGCTTTGCAGCAGAGCGTGAAGTGTGAGAATCTGCGCCTCTTAATCTGATACCGTGGTTCTCAGCAGAAAAAGGATGAGATGCCTCTTCTGGGGAGGACGTGTCGCCTCAGCTGGAGGCGTTCGAGTATCTCTGGTTCTCGTTCACGAGTGAGAGAAGAACGGAGCGGGCGATCGACAGCCGGATCGGTGTCGGGTCCGCAGTGATGTTACAGACAGATGTTTACCTCCACCTGTCTCTGCAGGTGTCGCTGGGATATCAGCAAACATGCTGAGCTGCAGTCTGACCACCTCAGTGTTGCTGCCTACACCTGTTTATATACAGTCATGGAAAAAAATTATTAGACCACCATTTTTTCTTCACTTTCTTGTTCATTTTAATACCTGGTACCACTAAACGTCATCATGTGACTAAAACAGACAGAAAAGAAAACACTGAATGCATAAAAGCAGTGTTTTTGGCAGTACAACGCCATAGCTATTGATGTAAAAACTTAAGTGATTTAGGTTATAATCAAGAAAACCATGGAAAATGGTAAGATATCAGCTCTTAAATAAAACTCTTATGAGCAATCTTTGTGGTTATCGCGCATCAACTGACAACGTACCAGCCATAAGTACATAGTTCTCTGCCTAACAGATAATTATTGTGAATATATTTTGTCCTCCATCCTCTCTCCGTCCTGTCTGCCTGCTCCTTTCTTTCTTTACCCAGCTGATCTTCGGCAGGAAGTTCCCTCCTTATGATCCAGGTTCTGCTCGAGGTTTTTTTTTTACCTCTTAAAGGGGCGTCTTCCTTGCCAATGTTTGGCTTAAAGGTTTTTCTCCCACTAGGGGAGTTTTTTGCTTGCCATCGTTTCTTTATTCAAAATGTAATTATATTACTAATAGTCAGGGTTATAATAGTTTTGGATTTTTCATCAGTTTTAGTTTTTATTTAGTTTTTAAATTTATTTTTTCCAAATTCAGTTAGCTTTAATTTGTTTTTAGTGCAGTTTTGCTAGTTTTTATTTGTTTTTGTTTTGAAATGCTTATTTTTAGTTTAGTTTTTATTAGTTTCAGTGTTAGTTTTAGTTTTATTTTGTAAATTAGGGTTGTAATTTTGGTTGGAGTGAAGCACTGAACTTTTTGAAGGCTATCGAATCACATAGTCGTTTTTACATTCTGGTCTCAATAAACATATTTATTAATGCGTCTTCCCTCTTGTGGTGTTCCTGCGTATTTACTGACCAGCAGCTATCTGGTCTCCATGGAAACAGTCCATTATAGTTGCTGTTTTCTCCCGTTCCTTCCCAACGCTGACTGACCTGCAGCTGTAGCTTCTCTTTCCAGGGGGCTAGCTTAGGCTAGCTTATCCAGCTAGTCTTGGTTAGCCTTCTTTCCAGGGGGCTAGCTTAGGCTAGCTTATCCAGCTAGTCTTGGTTAGCCTTCTTTCCAGGCGGCTAGCTTAGGCTAGCTTATCCAGCTAGTCTTGGTTAGCTTCTCTTTCCAGGGGACTAGCTTAGGCTAGCTTATCCAGCTAGTCTTGGTTAGCCTTCTTTCCAGGGGGCTAGCTTAGGCTAGCTTATCCAGATAGTCTTGGTTAGCCTTCTTGTGTGAGCTTTTCAAATGGACTTTCAGATTCGTGGGTTTTTTCTCCTTCAGAAGTATTCCACACATTGTATCACCTGCTTCTACAACAAGGCGCTTATTTTTATCGTTAACACAGTCGTAGTCAAATAAATCCCAAATAGGACTGAGATGCTTTCTCCCAACTTTTGCTGCAGCCATCACTGCTGATCACTTTAGTTTTTTTTTTGTTTTTTTTTTTGCGGTGGAGTGAAGTTAATAGATTTCAAATGTTTATGAGGAAAAAAAAATTTCAAACACGAAAACGAAGGACGTTCTTGACATTATTATAGTTAATTTTAGTTCGCTTTATAAACACATTATACAGTTTCAGTTAGTTTTGGTTTTTTTTAAAAACTCTCATTTTTTTTTTTAAATTCAGTTAACGAAAACGCTTTTTCAACTCTAGTTTCCGTTATTTCGTTCGTTTTCGTTAACGATAATAACCTTGCTAATAGTTAATCATATTTGCTCAGGGGTCAAGATCTGGGTCTCTGAAAAGTACAGTTCGTATTGTAATAGATGCTATGCAAATAAAGTTGAGTTGAACTGAACTGAACTGAAACGAAGAGAAAGTTGCGCCCAAAGGGGACGTATAGATCACGAACTGGACAGGATGAGAAGTCTGGGACAGATTTAGTTTAGTAGTCCTGCTACCTCGGACATCTGGTTAGGATGCCTCCCTTGGGAGGTGTTGCAGGCTCATCCAACTATAAGGATGCCCTGGGGGCGGGACCATGACGCGTTGTAGACACTGTGGCCCAATCCCATGGCTAACCCTTAGTTTTACCCCTTAAGCTTAAGTCCCACAAAACCTGAAATGGTTTGGGTTTGAAGCGGTTTTGCCCCGTCCTCAGCCTGATTTCCAGTCCCACAGGGAACGTTTTAAAACCAGAGCGCTCACAACTGCTGCCAGTCAGGCTGGATCACTGGGTCACACAGTAGTTTGCTCGTTTAAAGACGTATATATCGACGTGTCTTTGGATCAGGTGTGTTGTGGCAGGTAAATATCTAAGACATGCAGGACAGCTACAATGTGAGTAAGGGAATCACTGTTGACACAAGTTCGCAGAGCTGCAATCAGTGTTGGGCAAGTTCACTTTCTACACGAACTAGTTCAGTTCATAGTTCACAGAAATTAAAATGAACTAGTTCAGTTCACCATTTCAAAAAATGAACTAAATAATTCATTTTTAGTTCTTTTTTAAAAATTCTTTTTTAACTGCAAACAATTATTTGTCAAAATGCCACTGCCCATATGCTACACCACCAGAAACGGCAATTATTTTATCCATTTTATCTGTTGAAAACTATTGGTCCAATTCTGAATCCTTAACCAACCAGGGTTTACATTAGCATTAAAGGAACAGCCTGTAAAACTGTCATTTCCGTTTCAGCTTCTCTCTACAGCAGCCATTCCCAAACTTCAGAATACCAAGGCCATATCTGAAATGTGAAAAATCTCCGCAGCCCACTGAAACCTTTAATCACAACTGTGATCAACATTCAGGACCAGGAACCATGATCTGATATTAATGTAAGGGGTCAACAAATAAGGTGACGCTTGTCATATTAAGTTAAGATGACAGTAGAATAACACTTAACTGGTTTGTTTTATTACTTCTTAATGTTTTTTTTTATAATGTCATGAATATTTTACAGTAATTAAAAACATATTTAAAAAAGATCGAGGATTTAAAACACATTTGTTTAATTTTAATGACCTCTCACGGCCCACCTGCAGTACCACGACAGCCCACCAGGGGCCCCTCAGCGCCCCCTCAGCAAGGCACTTATCCCTATTTACATCAACTGCAACAGGAGCAACATCTCCACCAGCAGGTGACTGGTTTTGAAGTGGGAGGCTCCATGTGGGCTAACGCGTGACTGCTTGAATGGTTTGAATGAGTGGATGACACGTGAAGACCCTTGTCCGGGCACGGCATGGACTGAAATGCCAGTTAAGCACCGTGTGGAAACTCGAGCCACGCAGGACGACTGGTTCCTTCAGTGGGAGGCAGTGTGTGTCGTGGGACGGCAGAAGAAAAGGGGGTTAGATGAAAAATGGAGTGAGCATCAACAGCAGCCCAACAATACAACCTGTGTGATGTTACAAGTTCCTGCAGTGCCAGAATAAAGTGCTCGTTCCATGCAGAGAAAATCGGACTTTTTGTTTTGTTGTTGTTAGCGTGTTAGCTGCTAATTACGAACCAAAAATAGCACAATACCAGCAGTTTGTTTACTACGGTTCAGAGACCAGAGGCTGTGAAGGTAACAGAAAGACCACAGTTGAGCCTTTGTCTTGTTTCGCTACTTTTTTGCGGTTTTTAAACATATTTTAAACACATTATTGAGGCTCCGGGGGCTCCGTGGGGGTCGCCAGTACCCATTAACCGGGAGGGATCACTGTATTATATATTTCTGAACAATCCGCGAATAACTAAAACCGTGGGAGTTAAAGCGCGAATTGGTAAGGGATCACTGTACTAGAACAGCATCCCACTTCTGACACCAAATTACTTGGACCAGCTCTTCCAGTATTTCTGGATCAGAGCCGCACAGCTTTCAGGACGGGTTCTGGATCGCTCCTTGTTCCCAGAACGCCTTCAGCTCAGACTCATCTCTGGGACATTGGTGTGAGTAGCTCTCTGGAGGTCATGCCGCAGCATCTCCACGGAGTTGAGGTTTGGATCCCTCCCCACATTTGGGAGTTTTCAATGATGTCTTCAAGCCTTTAGCTGTTACTCGCGTGCTCTTCTTCACCTCAGTGAGGATTCTGCGTTGGGTCTTTGGAGTCCTCTTGGCTGGACGTCCAGCCTCAGTAGTAAAATGTCTCCATGTCTGCACAGCTTGTCCAACTGTGGACTGACAGACATGATTTTGTATCCATTCCCAGCCTCAGGCAGATCATCTACTATCGGTCGTATGTCTTCAGAGCAGAGGTCTTCGGAACAACCCGACAACTCGAAAACCCGACATTCTGACCCGACCCAAATCGGGTCTCGGGTCAGTTCAAAAGACGTGACTCGGGGTTCGGGTCTGAATTGGTACAGTTAGTCTCGGGTCCAGTCGGTGCTCTCTGACAGGCTGGGTCCGCGTTTACTCCAGAGAGGTAAAGATATTGGCGGTGGCAGCTAATGTCAGGACTCGGGGCAGTTAAATGATTATTAATTAATTGTTTGTCATGAAACAATCGTGTTGCCGTAGCGTGTTATTAGCGGTATGACCAGCAGCTGTGAAGTACAACGGATCGCCAACATGATAACATTGGATGAGAGAACATATTCACGACACGTCCTGACTGCTGTAGGCTATAAGCGTTAGCAGTCGCTACAAATAGCATATGTGTCCACAAAGAAAATAAAGGATTAATTGTTGTTTACATCACGTAGCCTATGTAGCAACTGAACCGGGTAGAAGAAGACAACTTTAGCTGGACAACTTTTAACATGAGCAACTATGGGCTGTATTGTCTCGATTCTATTCGGGAGACTCGGTTCAGTTCGTGGTCGGAAACTAAATACTCGGGTCGGGTTGGTTCCGGGTCCAAATATTGCGGGTCCATTCGGATTGGGACCCCCGGACTTATGATAATAGCTCAGGTCGGGCCGGTTTCGGGTCGAATTTTCTCGGGTCCATCCGGGTTCGGGACCATGAAAGTGGACCCGTGAAGACCTCTACTTCAGAGATCTCCTTTTTGTGAGGCGTGGTTCATGGATCAGCCGATGCTTCTCCCTACCAGAAAAACTTCAAATGACTGTCTTTTATCATTTCATATATTTGCCTTTGGGTTCACATACTTTTTCCAAAGCGATTTAGATGAAGATTAGATCACATTTTACAGCAACTCAATGACGAAAACCTGTTTATTCCAAAGGGTTCACATACTTTTTCTTGCCACTGACACAGTCAGAATCCATGTTGGAGCCCAGAAAATGAGCGATCTTCAACAAACAGCAAAAACGTCGTGGTACGACGCTCATGTTCACATATTCACCTGCTCCCCGTCTGAAACCCGAGGCGACTTCCTCTTGGTTGGCGTAGCTGCCGTTTCATCTCTTCATCCTGCTCATGCAGCCTGAAATAGAAAGGCTTCTTTATGTGTCACCTTGAATATATTAAAGCAAACTGAGTGATGTTCCTGCAAACCTCCTGAGAGTTCAAAGTCCACCGCAGCCTGAACAATAACGACGGCGCAGCCTCGGTTTCAGAGATCATTACAGCGCAGAGTTGTGCTCGAGAGTCGGCGCCGAGGGCTCCTAATGGCTTCTCTCTCTCCTTTCTCTTCTTAAAAATTCTCTTTACTTTATGAACTTCATGCAGTTTTGCAGAAGACTTTGAAGATAATCTTATACACAATGTATGTCTCAGGCTCGACAGGGCGCCCCGCTGTTATCCCCCATCCCCGCGTCGCCTCGCCTCGCCGGGCCTCGGGCGGAGAGCTAATGTGGGTCAAAGCGCCGCCTGCGATGGAGAGCTCATCCTCATTACTGTCGCCGCCACCGGGGCCGCAGCTGCCTTTCATGTTCCTCTTTGACCTGAAAGGTAAAAAACGCTCTGACTGCTGAGCTTCTGCTGCTCGTTTAACACTTGTATTTTCAGCTTCGATCGGGTCGTGGCGGCTCTCGGAGCCGACGCACTTTTATTTGATGACGTGACGTGAAAAGATGCAGAGAAAGAAAGTGAAGTTATGAAAGACCAACACATAACTGCAACTCCTAAAAAACAGAACGCAATGATTTTCAACTCCTATAATTAGAGCTGGGCAATGATTAAAGTTTTTTAATCGCGATTAATCGCATGATTTCCCCGACTAATCACGATTAATTGCATTGTATACGGATAACCCCAGCAGTTTCTGTACTACGGTTCAGAGACCAGAGGCTGTGAAGGAAACAGAAAGACCACAGTTGAGCCTTTGTCTTGTTTCGCTACTTTTTTACGGTTTTAAACATATTTTAAACACATTATCGAGGCTTCGGGGGGGCTCCGGCTCCCGTTCGCGGATTTTGATCTTCACGGGGGGGCGCCGGTCCCCATTAACCATGAAAAATAAGGGATCACTGTACTTCCTGCAGCACGAAGCTGTCGGCCCGCCGCCGTCACAGAAGACGCTTATGCAACGCTGAGCGATGATGGAGAGAAAGTGCTTTAAAAAAAAAAGAAAGATGGAATTAATCTCTTATAAAACGGCTCCTCGGCGCCTGTAATGAGATGCCATTTTAATAAGCTCGTGTGTCGAGCAACAAAGCCATTTAGTAAACACTGTTGTTCAGGCGCCTGTTGACATCCAGGCAGCGCACGAACCCGTGCGCGAGCGCGTTCGTGTGATTGCTGGGAGTGTGTGGGCAGGCGCCGCGGCGGCTTCTGATGAAACGCTACTGAGGGAAAATATTCTGCTGCTCTGCAGTCAAAAGTTTTCCAGCGAGCAACTGGAACGAGGTGATGCATTTAACGCTGCCTGTTCGAGGACGGCGGCGTTCGCAGGGCTGAGCGATGGAGCTCACCTTCATCTCTGTGGTGAAAAACAACTCTCTCTCTCGTGCTGTCAAGAAAGAAAATAGAAAATAAATCATGCAAATAAGCTATAAATTTCAATGATTAATCCACAAAGACAGCCTTGACTGTTGGCAGCTACGGAGTCAAAAGTAGGCTGCTAACGATCTCATCAGTGCAGTCGGGTAATTAATCTAAACCCACATCCAGGACCTACAACTGACATGCCAGTTATTTCAATTATGTCTTTAATTCTGTTACTGCTTGGGTTCACGTACACAAGCTTATTTTAAAAACAGGAAGAAAATATCCCAGTTTTTGGAGCAACACAGCGACGTCACAGCTAAAATGACCCTTCAATAATCCGGTACGATGCTCAGTTCGTCTCTGGTCTCATCACCCAGAACTCATCATCAGACGCTCTGCTTCATGGATGCAGATGTCTTGTGACTCAGTCGCCGCTCGACTGAATTTTCCACATCGGTACCTTCAGACGTCAAGACGACTTCACTGTCAGCGTTACGCAACAACCCGAGTACCGACTGAACCCAGACATCCCGCTGGAATCTGCTGTGGTTTCGTTGTTCTGGATCAGGTTCTGGCTCCAACGTCAAGCCTAGATCAAGTCTGGATATGCTGGCAACAGCAGCTGTTCACGTCTGTGAGCAACAAGCTCCGCCCATCAGCGAGCCTCCAGGAATTCAACCAATCAGAGAATAGTTGGGACAAAGTGGCTCATTTTAGTTCTCATTCTGGAATAATTCCAGGCTTTTGGAGTGATGACAGCACAAAGCTTCTCCAGAGGAACTGCAGATTAAAACTAGTTGGCTGAAAATTATGTTTTTAATGGCTGATTTATTTCTCCTCATAGACATCGGTGCAATAATATTCATTAGACTGGATCCACTGAATGGAGGGATGAGAAACTAGTCAGAGACTGAAGGAAAACAGGAAAACTCTGGCAGCTATGAAACATTCAGAGAAGGAGAACCACAGAGAGAGCTGGAGGAACAAGTCCACGGATGGAGGAACGAGTCCACAGATGTAGGAACGAGTCCACAGCTGGAGGAACGAGTCCACAGACGGAGGAACGAGTCCACAGATGGAGGAACGAGTCCACAGATGGAGGAACGAGTCCACAGATGGAGGAACGAGTCCACAGACGGAGGAACGATCCACAGACGGAGGAACGAGTCCACAGACGGAGGAACGAGTCCACAGATGGAGGAACGAGTCCACAGCTGGAGGAACGAGTCCACAGGTGGAGGAACGAGTCCACAGACGGAGGAACGAGTCCACAGAGGGAGGAACGAGTCCACGGACGGAGGAACGAGTCCACAGCTGAAGGGAACGAGTCCACAGATGGAGAAACGAGTCCACAGATGGAGGAACGAGTCCACGGACGGAGGAACGAGTCCACGGACGGAGGGACGAGTCCACGGACGGAGGGACGAGTCCACGGACGGAGGAACGAGTCCACAGCTGAAGGGAACGAGTCCACAGATGGAGAAACGAGTCCACAGATGGAGGAACGAGTCCACAGAGGGAGGAACGAGTCCACGGACGGAGGAACGAGTCCACGGACGGAGGGACGAGTCCACGGACGGAGGGACGAGTCCACAGATGGAGGAACGAGTCCACAGACGGAGGAACGAGTCCACAGCTGGAGGAACGAGTCCACAGATGGAGGAACGAGTCCACAGAGGGAGGAACGAGTCCACAGCTGAAGGGAACGAGTCCACAGATGGAGAAACGAGTCCACAGATGGAGGAACGAGTCCACAGAGGGAGGAACGAGTCCACGGACGGAGGAACGAGTCCACGGACGGAGGGACGAGTCCACGGAGGGAGGAACGAGTCCACGGACGGAGGAACGAGTCCACATATGGAGGAACGAGTCCACAGCTGAAGGGAACGAGTCCACAGATGGAGGAACGAGTCCACAGCTGAAGGGAACGAGTCCACAGATGGAGGAACGAGTCCACAGATGGAGGAACGAGTCCACAGATGTGTCCCTGAACAAAGGGGCTCCTCAACAGTCCAATTATCAACCGCTCAAATGAGATCAGTTGAGATTTGTATATATTTTTTCCTCTTAACAACGTATTTTTTTGACAGATGCGACTAATACTTATAGTCCGGAATACGGAATATATCTGAGTTTAAAAAAAAAAAGTTTTCACCAGTTTATGGCGTTAATCAATAATACATATATTTATGTACGCAGACAGTAGTTAAGGAGAAGAGGAAAAAAGAAAATGTTGCTAATCCTCCTTGTGCTTTTAAAGTTACCGTTAAAAATTTCTCTCCGGGAGGCGTTCCACCTGAAGAATGTGAGCATATTTGGAAACCCCGCCCCCTGTGACATCATAGGGTGCTGCTGCTCAAAAAAGTTCTCCAGAAGGAAGCGTTTTCAGCGCCTTCAAACTGAGTTAGACGTCTGCAGAGACAGCAAGCAGTAGGGACAAAAAAAGAAAATGATATAGAGTTTTCCCCTTTAAAAAGCCAGTGCTCACCTAATCTGCTCTGTCACATTCCCATCTCCATGGCAACAGTAGCGACACAGCTATACCTGTTATCTGGCTAATTTTTTTTTTTTAGTGCATGAAATTGCGTGAAAATATTCCATCTTCTCCAAAACCGTGAGCACAGTCTGAAGAGGCAGAAATCTCTGAGGCGAAAGACTCCAGCTCTGCATCTGTCAGACTGCCGATAAGTTCTTCCACGAGACAAAACTAAAGATTTATTCTGCTAACTGGAGAACGAGGCCTTTAAACATCACCGCACGCAGCAGCCACACATCAAAGCCCAGATTATATTTCTTTATTTTTTTTTTATTAAGATTTGGCACAAGAGTGGCCGAAGCGCTGGAACGCGACCTCCTGATCAGAACTGAGGCCGACGCACGAACCCGGACTCCGGTCCAAATGTTAATCGGGTTCACGGAAAGCGAGCGGAGAAATAATCGGGGCGAGTAAACAGCATTTCTTCCAGAAGAAAGCGAATCAGCTCGCCTCCGGCTGGGAATTTTACCGACTGCATCATCTCTGCCCGGTTCAATGCGTTTACTTATTCATTAAGGTGGGGTTGGGGGATGGGGTGGGGGGGGGGGGGGGGTCTCAGACTCCAGGAGTTCGCCTCTTCCTGGTGTTGGATACGAAGGGCCGACGTGATTAAAACTGCATGGCAGCGTGGCAGCAAGTATTCATGATGCATGTTTGGTTTGCTGATCATCCCACAGCGGGCGGCGGCGGCGGTGGTGGCGGTGGTGGCGGTGGTGGCGGTGGTGATGGTGGTTGTTGCTTTGGAACAATGAACACATTAAATTCTCTCTCTCTCCCTTTGAAAACAGATCTTAATGATTTGGCACAGCTGAGAGAAGGAAGAGCCTGAAGACGAACTAATTTCCAAAAGGAACCGCAGGCTTGTTTTTAGCAGAGAGCAACGCCACACCTGATGTGCGCTAGTTCTCTGGAGCCGGGCCGACGCCAGAACTGGCTCGGGACCGGCCCGAGTTTGGAGTGGCTCATTGACGGAGCCACATCGTCACGCCTCTTCAGCGTGAACTCTGAGTGACCTCTGAACTCTGAAGAGGGACGAGGTGCACAAAGGACACGCAGTTCGGGGTTTCTTAAAGACAGACTCTATAAGAAGAACCGGACAAACACCCTGTGATGTCACTCACAGGGTTTCGAAAGACTCGGTTTGAAGCGTCTTGTCAGGCTTCTAGACGGCGCTGTAGTGGCAGAAAATGACTCAATGCAACCCTGGTTGTTCCAGAAAAATAAAGGGTAGCTATTTTAGCTTAGATTAGCTGCTGAAGCTAATCAGCATTAACTTACATTCTTTCTGATCCACCCGTCCCCGTTTCTGACGTCGCTGCCGGAGCTGAAATGAGGCCTGCCAGAGCTGTGATCAAGCTCCACGAGGACTCCCAGGGACCTCGTTCTCTACTGACTGCTGGAGCTTCGTTCCCACAAAGGTCACTGCAAAGGTCACCGCAAAGGTCACAGCAAAGCTGGTCTGTGAAGCCTGATTTATGCTTCTGTGTTGCAGATACGCACAGACGCTACACACGGGCCCAACACCATCTTTAGCGTTTGTACTTCATCTGCTGTTGTTTTGTCTGTAATTCCACCACCGGCCACCAGGGGGCAGTACAGATTATCTTCTTCAGCGCCGTAGCCAGCAGTGCTTTTGTTTACTTCCTTTCATTTTGGCAAACCATCGTTGTACCCGACATGAAAACTACAAGGGTTTTCACTGAAGTAACACCGATCTTTGAGGGGGCCATCCTGCAGATCCAGCGGTGGCAACGAAATTTCACTTGACTTTAAATAGCTGGCGTTTCGGACAACAATTGTTCCCTCCGCCCGAGTCACATGGAATATTTGATTTAAGGTCACCATTGAAACCATTGATTCATCTGATTCATCCCAGACTTTTAAACGGCATGTAAGAGACCAGAGACGGGCGGTAGCAGCAGGACGTACATCAAGCTAATATTCTGAAGCATCTGGTCCCATATAAGATGATAAATAACTGAAATATCACTGCAGATGAGTCGGAAAGCATGGAAACACGTTATATGGGCACTTCATCTTGTGGCAGTCCGACAGTCTTCACGTGTTGTTTTGGTTGAAACATCTGAACCCAGGACAGATTAGCATAAACACAAGCTAAACTGAGCTAAAATTGCTACCTCATAGCGAGTCAGCTCTTCCCTCAGACTGCCAGACTTGTTGGTGCCTCCCACTCGTCCTTCATTGGATTAACCAGGGCTGGGCGGAGTCGGCTCACTGGCTAACTCATTGGCTGCCATTGATAGACGTCAACGGCAGCGAGCGTTCGGATTTGAATTGGCATCCAAAGACATCAGTGGGCGTGGTTAAATGGATGACCTGTCCGGTCGGCAAGGGTTCGAAGGCGTTTTTCCCCAGTTAGCTGGTTCTATCTTGGTAAACCTAGCTTTCTCATCTCAAGTTCCCGCTTAAAAGTGGCATTTCAAAATAAAAGCTTCACCAACAAAAAAAACATTATGAAATAAAAGTGTGATTAAATAAATAAATGTATCATTATGAAATAAATATGAAAGTTGGCCATATTACATATTAATTTATTCTGAATTTAATTCATTAGTATATTGTTTATTTTGTGATATTTATTAATTTCAGTATTTATTTAATTGTCTTAATTAGATAACATTTTTCTGCCTCGGCTCCTCCGTCCTGCTTCCATGTGATGGGCGGGGCGAGGAAGAGTCATGTGACCTCCCATGCAGTCCCATGCTTTTAAGGATGCGCTGCAGGAGCACAGAGCGGGAAAAGATGACAGATTTAAAAAAATATAATTTGAATGGCAGACGCGGGAAAGATCACATTGGCTATAAGTTCTGAACGTCGGTTTTGATGAATTTTTGATTAAATCTGTGGGTGACATCACAGAGTCGTCTTCACGGGTTCGAGCATCTTCAGGAGTCGGACAGACGTCAGTTTTCATTCAGTTCCCAGTGAGGAACTCTGAAGTAATGATTCAAAGATTAAATATTCATAGTTCATCCATTATTTACGTCTCCGACTGTAAGGTAAGCAAGAAGAAGAAGGAGAAGACGCTGTCAGCTTTTACTTGCGCTGCCAGAGGCTACGTTACATCTAATATTTTTGTTTTACCGTTGAAATATTTTTCAAAGCGCTCTTTTCCCCGCAACCTTGATTTGCTTTGTATCGAACAAACTGCAACGGCGTTCAAAGTTGTGCTTGTAAGCTCGTGGCAAAAACGCTGATAAAAGAGGAGCTCAGACGGGAGAGGGCGTCATCAGGGGCGACGTCTGAGTCGGTCCTCGAACCGCCGCCGACGCTCAGCCTGCAGGTGATGCTGTGAAGGCGTTCAGAAAGTCCAAATCTGTCCAAATCACGGCTGCAGCACAAACAAGTCCCCGTCTTTAAGAGAAATGGTTTCAAATGGCCTGATTGTCTATTCGAACACAACAATGGCAATCAGGAGCTTGGGGGGAAAAAAAAGAGGAAGTCCTTTCATGGATGATGATGGAAGCGGTTGAGTTCAGAAGTCGACCTCTACTTAAGCTGCGGTTAACAGCCGGCTGATTGGCGGCTGGCGTTCAGGATCGCTGATGGGCTATGATTACTAGCTCCCTCCCTTTCTTCTCCTGACGTCAGCGTGAACCGAAAACCAGTGATTTGGATCAGAAGTGGTGGCTGATACCGTGATGGTGGAGGGGTCGTCTACATTTAGACAAACACGGTCGCCTTGGAAACACCAGCCGCCGATGACGGCTCCTTAAGCTAATGCACCGGCGTACCGGGAGCTACGCCTGATTAAGCCTTATAAGCCTGATTCATGCTTCTGCATAGCAGGTACACGTCTGGGCTGCGTAGGCCCCTCTGGTGCTGTTGTTTGTATTGTTGTGTAATTGCACTGTCAGCCGCTAGAGGGCAGCGCTGGCTCCTTTCTTCAGCGCTGCAGCCAGCGGCGCTGAGCTTCCTTTTGCTGAATTCCTTCATGCAGCTCAGACGAGGAAACGGGGCAAATAAAGTTCATCTTATGTGGGTTGGCGCTGATAAATGTCTCGCACGAGTCGCTTTCGCAGACGCTGCGGCAAATTATTGTTGTGCACGACCGGAAAACGACGAACGACCAGTAGCAGTGGGAAATATGAAGACGAAGCAGAACAAATCTGCATTTGAGAAGATAATTCATCTACGTCATGTTAGGATTAAAATTATTTGAGGACTGTTTAAACTAAAACTTTATGACGAGAAGGAATACTCTCCTTTTACGACAGTGAGTCTCTCAGCTTAAGTTTATGACTTAAATTACTGTAACATCCTCCCGACCCCCACCAACAGTTTGCGACCCCCAGATAAACAGTTCGTTTATTAACCTGGACTGTAAGACTGGAGAGCTGGTGACCATCTGGATTTTCGAAGACAAAGGGCCATAAAACTCAGGAGTACGAGAGGATACGCCTTTTTCTGTGACTATAAGAACTCAGAACATTTTGAGATCTGTGTGCATTTCCCAGGCATCTCTTGTGATGTTAGGAAGATTTACCATTGGCCGATTGAAATATTCTGCATGGCATATTAATTCTTTGTATTCATGATTGTATTAAACTCTTTGATTGACCTTTGTTTCTAATCTCGTCAATAGGCTCCAGATAAAAGAACACGGAGAAATACTTTCAGTCAACACATACAGTTACATTTTTAAAGAGGTGCACAGCGGCAAAGGGCTCCCCACGACAGTGGACCCCTGAGCAAATATCATTAACTAAAATTAGAATATTAAATCCTAATCAAGGAAAAATAAAAATAAAAACTCCCCTAGTGGGAGAAAAAAACTTTAAGCCAAACAGTGTCAAGGAAAAACTCCACTTTAAGAGGAAGAAACCTGGACCAGGACCTGGATCATATGGAGGAACCTTCCTGATGAAGACCAGATGGGTAAAGAAAGAAAAGAGGAGAGAGACAGGACAGAGAGAAGAGAGCACATACATCCTGGCAATACTATATAGGACAAAACATATAAATAATAATTATTCATTAACTGTAGAACTAATAATTCCATGTTCTTCTACTCTGACTGGTTCATTGTTAGTTCATGAACTACAGAGACGACGATATAAACAGATGTAGGCAGCAACACTGAGGTGGTCAGAGGATCAGACTGTAGGTTGGGATGTTAGTTGATAAAACTCAGAACTAAGAAGCAAAAGTGAGGAGAACCAACAGCAGATATGAAACAAAAAGGCCCCGAATTATGGATGAATTGTGGCTTAAAAAAAAAAAAAAAAAAAAAAAAAAAATCAAATGTCATGAATGTTAAAATCAAGCTACGGAGACCAAAATAGTTTGTTTGTACCAGGCTGTTGGACATTAACATGTGGGTTACTTCTGTCCCTTCTGGGACGGATCCCACCCGGACACCCCGAGTAGCCCCTTCAGTAGCCCCTTCAGTAGCTCCTTCAGTAGCCCGTTCAGTAGCTCCTTCAGTAGAGGATGACCGGCTGGTCGCTCGTTGGCCGAGACACATCCACCATCATCTGCTCTTTTTAACCCAGCGTCTGGTTGGACCAGTACATCCTTGAATCTTCCAGCGCTGCTCTGCAACGCTGATGTCATTTGTTTGGCGGCCGTTATGTGAGAGGACTGTGGCTGCATCATAGATCACATGACGCCCACAGGCATGTTTGAAAAGAAGTCATGCGTGAACGCCGTCATCCGAATAACCGAACGCCGCCGCCTCAACAGATTAACGAAGCCGTGAGCGCGCGCATCTCATCCTCCTCTCTGGCTTTACAGCATTTGTGTCGTGATTTGCCGCCTCTGAAACTGTTTCTCAACACGAGCCCCGTCGACGAGCTCTCCGCTTTGTCCGGACATGCGAGAGGAAAATCAGCGAAACGACTGAAAGCGGTGGAAAGACTGACAGGGGTTTCTTTATCTCTCCTTGTAAAGTGTATAATATCATTAAAGCCTTCAAAGGGAAATGTGGAGGAATTAATTTAAAAGTAAAAAGTCTGAGCTGGTCAGGAGCCATCATTCACCTCCTGCTGAGTTCATCCAGCTGCACACAAACTGATTTTAACCCTCCAGAGGCCCGCGGGCCCTCAGTTCCTCCAACGTTCATGGCGTGAAGATGCTGCTGTCAGGGGGCTCAGATGTTTAACGACACGTTCATTCGGCCATCTTTGGATTAACCAGGGCTGGGCGGCGCCTGTTCCTGCCAACATGAAGCAGCGACGCTTCAGAGAGCCTTACAGGGGTTCTGTCCAGGTCCAGGCCCGGTAGACTGACAGCTGGTTTTGTTTTCAGCGTTTCATGAATAGGGTTAGAACCAGTTTCTGTAGAGAACCAGTTCCTGTAGAGAACCAGTTCCTGTAGAGAACTGGTTCCTGTAGTGAACCGGTTCTCTACAGGAACCGGTTCCTGTAGAGAATCGGTTCCTGCAGAGAACCGGTTCCTGTAGAGAACCAGTTCCTGTAGAGAACTGGTTTCTGTAGAGAACTGGTTTCTGTAGAGAACCGGTTCTCTACAGGAACCGGTTCCTGTAGAGAACCGGTTCCTGTCCTGTAGAGAACCGTTCCTGTAGAGAACCGGTTTCCGTGTGTGTTTCAGTTCCATGGAATCGTTTGACAGTTTATCCAGCGATTCTCTTATCGATTCCAACCAGCACGAATCTCACGTAATTTACGCAAGTTACGCACAGTCAATTCCAGAAAGCACTTACGTGATTAAGTTATGTCGGTTTAGCACGTTAGCATTGCAGTTGTAAACAACAATGGCGCCCACCAGGTTCAAACGCTCCAAAGTTTGGCTTCACTTCACCAAAGAAAGATGGCAACAAGGCAACTAGCAGTCATTGTAAAGTGGAGATAACAGCGTCGGGAGGGAACACACGGCTAACATGCAGAAACATTTGAACACACAACATGCTAACGAGTGTCGTGTTTTTGACGCTTCGGACTGATGGATCTCAACCCAGCAGCAGTAGCCAAGCTAAGATCACCTCTGGTAACTCTGGTTAGTAGCTATCCCGCTGCCTATGTGCTTCTTTGTAAAACACGCTATAACATTAGCGCTATGCTATTAAACGAATGCCTTCTGCATTACATTTAGAAGATGACCGTGACGAGAGAGAGAGTCTGGCTGGTTCAGAGGCTGGAAGACATGATTATTTTACTGCTAAAGAATTGTTAATTCTTCATAGTATTTGCAGATTTGTACTATGAACTGTTCTGTTGTATTTGATAGTATTTATCTTTCTTTATTATTATTTTTGAGTGCTTAGTGAGCTCATAAATCCTATTAAAAGGGAGATTTTTTTTCATTTCTATTAGGAAAAATCTGTTAGTAAAATGTTCCACATTCTTGTGTATTTGCACAGTTACATATTACAACAGTTAACACGTTATCCAGGCTTTGGGCCTCTTTTGACCTCACTGTTGAGTTTGTAAGGTCGTGACTTCTAAGTAAAAAAACTGATGCTAATAAAACTGTTTGTTTTCCTTTTTCCCCAAATTAGAATCGATAAGAGAATCGATAAAGAATCGAATCGTTAAACAGTATCGATAATGGAATCGGAATCAGAAAAATCTTATCACTTCCCGTCTCTATTCATGAACCTCGAGGCTTCAGCCCTGCAGCTCTGTGACTCACCGCCGACCCACCTGGGTGCAGGTTTGCTCCCGTGGCCTCCGGCTCATTAATCATTCGCCGGGCAGAGCAGAGTCGAGAGCGAGAGCCGATTCTCGGCGTTTAAAATGGAGGGAGACGACGGTAAACACATTTCCCGACTGCTGCTCCGTGGTCCGCGGGTAATCAATCCTCCTGTTATTGCGTCTCGCTTGCTGAGGGGCAGCGGGGCGGAGGGAAATCATACCGCCCAGGACTCGCCAATAACCGATTTCTAATCAGCGAGGAAGCACGGGGGGGGGGGGGGGGGGGGGGGGGGCACCGGGCTCATCTGAACCTCACTTCTAATAACAAACAGCCTCCCTGTCGTCAGCGGCGCTGCGAGGTGAAGAGCGCTTATCTGTCACCCTGGACGCACGGCAACGTGCTCCGTCCTCCTGTGCTGAGCGACTGAGCCTCCACGTCTGAAGTGAATCTACCTGTGGGGGGGGGGGGGGGGGAGCTCTGCGGGAACAGAGGAAGTCTGTGTTAGGCAGATGGCAGCTAAAAAAAAAAAAGGGGGGGGGGGGGCGCAGCCTCACTGCCATTAAGTTTCGAAGGCACGTGTTTTGGGGAAACAGATTTAGAGATGCACCGCAATAGGAGCGGGGGGGGGGGCGGTGGGGGGGGGTGCTGGTCTCCATGGCAACGGACGTAATAGAAACATCGTGGCAGGATGGCGCCGAGACGCCCAGAAGGTTTGTGACTCTGTGGCGAAGCTCGCTGCGAAAACCATCCTACACCTCGACAGAGGGAGGTGGGGGGGGGGGGGGGGTGCAGGGTGCCGCTCTGGAGCCTAAATCTTCCCTTTAGAAAAAAAAAATGTTATAAACTGACTCAGAGGTTTGATAATCATGGAGAGCTGAGCGTGATTCACAGCAGGGCCGGTCCAGAACCAGAACCAGCGCTAGAATATTATCAGAATATTATCAGGGGGGTGTCACAGGAAGAGCGACGGCGGGATGATGCGTGGGAGGAGGACGTGTCAACAGAAACGACAGAATTAGAAACTGGATCTCATCACCGACTGAGCTGGATCTTTTGATTTCGTTTTTAAAAAAAGGTTTGTTTTTTTTCTATAAAGGGTTTCCTACGTACGGACGCCAGGGGGGGGGGGGGTCAGAGATGAAGCCTCTTGGCCTGGTTGGGAGCACCTCAGGGTTCCCCCCAGAGGAGCTGGAGGAGGTGGCCCCCCCCCGGGCTGCTGCCCCGCCCCCTCCAAGACCAAACTCAGATAACCCGAAGTTAGTGGATGGACGAGACCAAAACCCATTGATAATTCTGGACAACAAAGACTGTGATTCTGAAAATGAGCAGTGTTTTCTGATTGGTCGAAATCCTGGAGGCTCGATAAAGGGGCGGTACCCTCACAGCTCCTGTTGATGGTCAGACAAAAAAAAACAAAACATCACCAATGCTGTGCTTGCTCTAAATGACCTCAAATCCTCAAAAAGCTGCAGTTCCCGACTGCCCACTAGAGGGCCCCTAACTCCAACCCAGTCAGTGGAGACGAGTTGGTCTCCATCGACCTTTATGTTAAAATGTCCAACTTCACGACAGGAATCAACACATTCACAGTCTGGTATAAAAACCTCCGACCCCGGCAACACAATCAGTGACAGGGCCTGAAAAAAAACGAGGAATGTGTTAGGAATAAAATATCTGAGGACTGTTTAATTGTTAAAGCTAAAACTTGACATGAGGGAATGTCTCCTTTTATGACCTGAGTTCCTCAGCTTGGGTTTACGACTTAATTACTGCAACATCCTCCCGACCCCCGATCAACAGTTTGAAACCCCCGGAAAACAGTTTGTTTATTAACCAGGACTTTGGGACTGTGGACATCTGGATTTCTGGAGACAAAGGACCATAAAACCCAGGAGAACAGGACCCGCCTTCTCTGGATCCTTAAAGGAGGGACAGAATCTGATTCCAGGGTGCATTTCCTGGCATCTTTTTGTGATGTCAAGAAGTGTACCATCGGCCGATTAAAATATTCTGCATGGCATAATAATTCTTTGTAATAATGATTGTAATAAATTATTTGATTGATTTTGTTTCTAGTCTTGTCATTTAGGCACCAGATAAAAAGAACACGGAGAGATACTTTCAAATGCCCCCCCCCCCCCCCCCGAGAAGCTGCTAATGACGGCAGGAACGTACGAAAAAAGAAAGGAAAAACACATCCATCTGCTTCTTGACGTGCAGTCACAACTCCACCAACTCAGATGCAAATTCGGGAGCAGTGAAGGCGTTGGGGCTTTGCTCCGCCCTCTACCGCTCCCTGACGTCGTCGTCACCTCGCGCTGCCAGGAGATATTTATTACCGCCGAGGCAGACCCGTGATCCACAGACGGGAACGGCAATTTGGAGCCGGGCCCCCAAAAAAAAGAAAAAACCCACAGTGGGAACAGTGGCACAGTTCCGGCGCAACGACCCACCGCCATCACTCAGAGGTCTGCCAGCGGCGTACGAGAGGCACTGCCACCGTGAGATGAACATAATGGGACGCTAATAAATCCTCTGGAGAGCACCGGGAGTTCAGAGCGATGTTTCCCAGAATGCAGAGCGGGAGAACGACTTCACTTCATCCGGCGCACGACGCAGTGTTGTGTCTTTCTCCAACATCTGACGTAAATGATCGTGAATGAAATAACAGGTTTTTTACCGTTTTACCGTCATCTGTGGCAGTAGGGGTGAATACGATATGTATCATGATACTTGGGTCACGATACGATATTGTCGTGATATCACGACATCACGATATATTGCGATATTCTACCCAGTTAATAACAAAATTAAAAGAAGAGATGAAAAATCAAGTTGCTGTATATGTTCATCAGATGATATTGATCATTCAGAGGACAAATTGAGTCAAAACAACCTATTTATTGTTTATTATTAGTGAAAAAATCAATATTAGGAGCTGAAAAATCGATATTATATTGGGTGACCGAAAATCGTGATACAGTGATCCCTTGCCAATTCGCGGTTTAAGTTCCACGGTTTTAGTTAGGCGCAGATTTTTCAGAAATTTATAATATCATTTTTAAAAATTTTTAAAAATTGCGGAAACATCAGAGCTGAATTTTCGGCCGAAAATCGCAATATATTGCCAAATCGATTTTTTTTCACACCCCTATGTGGCAGGTTGCTTTGTTGGGGCGAATGTTACATCACAACAGTCTGTCGTCACGCGTGTTTGACCATCGACTCTAAAAACGTTACCTTTAACAATCACACCTCTGAGACACAAACCCCCTCCAGCTGGATCCATCTGTAGTCTGACCGGCTCAGTCGGGACGATCTCTGTCTTTGAACCGCCAGACAATGCTGTTAAAATGGCATGAAAAAGTTTGTGAACCCCCCTTAGCTCACTGGTTTTCAGTATTAATTCGGCATCAAATGCGATCTGATGTACGGCACAGTAGTAGGTGAACATGAAGTACATACTTCAACAAAATCTACCTGGAGTCAACAGTTGGAGTCCGATAAAGGAAATTATTCTGGAGGTTTAGAGCAACTTTGAATCTACACTGATACATCGGTTCAATAATAAACGACCCAGTAGCACCAATACAAAATGAAAAGAGGTAAATACATGTAATCCTTATTGATCCATGTTATCAAGAGGCCTTTGGTCGTCTATTATTTTAAATTAAACGAACAGATCATTTTCATGTAACTGTCTGGTTGAATCCAGAAAAGTTCTGGACGAGATTGTGTTCAGTCCATATGTGATGTCATCTCATATCGGTTACTAGCTCCAGAACCGAATCAAATCGGACTGGTATCGTAGCAGACTGATTGTTGTAACATCGTGTCGTCGTGATGGTGATGACTGGTGATTTACGTAGTGACTCATCAGAAACATCCAACGACACGAAAACGCACCTCGCAGGAAAGGAGATGATGATCAAGAGTGGCTGATCCGCACGAGGCTGATCCTCCTCCGTCCTCTCAGCTGTCCCGTCTCCATCGACGGTGACGGAGTCGTCTAAGCTACCACTCCAAACCACCTGGTGGCGGTAACGCGCCGCTTTCGCTGTCTGTCAACGGCCAATAACGAAAGAAGAAGAGGGAGATACAAAAGAAGAGAAACGAATCAAAATGACGAGGTTAAACACTGGAGACGGTTGGAGGTGGTTGGTGTTTGCATAACGGTGCCGTTGAATGAGAAGAGGTGGCTCAGACGGGGGCTGAATGATGTCATCTCCTGCCCACTGCGTACCCAAACACCCGTCTGGGTTAAGGTTAGGGTACAGAAACAGTATCTGTTTCTGTAGTAACCGTACAAGTTCCCGGTAACGGAGACACGCATCAACGCTTTACGCCACCCTGGATCGCTACGAGTGGAAACACACCTAAACTCGTCTCAAAGTGTCTTGTCATCCATTAGTACAGACGCTGCTCTTCCTAGAAGTGGACGTCCGGCCACGATGACTCCACAGACACAACGCAGGATCCTCAGTGAGGTGAAGGTGAACCCACGGGTTACGTCGTCACTGAAACTGGGAAACATCTCCGTTCGCGGGTCCGGCACAAGTCACTGAACAGAAAGGACGTCCATGGAAGGACACCACAAAGAGGACCTTGGTAGACCATTGGGAACACGCTTCAACGACCAGTGAAGCAAGAGCTGAGCTGTCTGGGCAGAACAACAAACCCACCATCTCAGTGGTGAAGCACGGCAAAGGGACAATCATGATTTGGACTTGCTGAGACGCCGCCTCAGGGCCTGGACCACTTGGAGATGAAAGTGAATCCTCAAGTTTACCGCCATCTCCTCCAGGATGATGTCAGAGCGTCTGCCCACCAGGAGGCAAGTCCACCACGGAGTTGATCAAGAAGAAGAAAATCCACCTCTGTGAGGGGGTCCAGACCTGAACCCTGCAGAGATGCTGTGGGATGACCTTCAGAGAGTCGTTCGAACCAGACAGACATGTCTGAGCTGGAACGATTCTGGGAGGAGGAGCGGTTCTGGGAGGAGGAACGGTTCTGGGAGGAGGAACGGTCCTGGGAGGAGGAGCGGTCCTGGGAGGAGGAACGGTTCTGGGAGGAGGAGCGGTCCTGGGAGGAGGAACGGTTCTGGGAGGAGGATCGGTTCTGGGAGGAGGAACGGTCTGGGAGGAGGAGCGGTCCTGGGAGGAGGAGGAACGGTTCTGGGAGGAGGAGCGGTCCTGGGAGGAGGAGCGGTTCTGGGAGGAGGCGGTTGGGAGGAGGACGGTGGGAGAGAGGAGCGGTTCTGGGAGGAGGGTCTGGGAGGAGGAGCGGTTCTGGGAGGAGGACGGTTCTGGGAGGAGGAGGAGCGGTTTGGGAGGAGGAGCGGTTGGGAGGAGGACGGTTCTGGGAGGAGGAGCGGTTGGGAGCGGTTCTGGGAGGAGGAGGAGGAGAGGAGCGGTCGGGAGGAGAGCGGGAGGAGGAGGTGGGAGGAGGACGGTTCTGGGAGGAGGAGGACGGTGGAGGAGGCTGGTTCTGGGAGGAGGAACTGTCCTGGAGGAGGAGCGGTTTCTGGGAGGAGAGGAGTGGTTCTGGGAGGAGGGAGGAGGAGCGGTTCTGGGAGGAGGAGGTGGGAGGAGGACGGTCTGGGAGGAGGAGGAGGGAACTGGGAGGAGGAGCGGTCTGGGAGGAGGAACTGGGAGGAGCGGTCCTTTCTGGGAGGAGGAGGTTCTGGGAGGAGGTGGGAGGAGGAGCGGTTCTGGGAGGAGGAGCGGGAGGAGTCCTGGGAGACGGTTCTGGGAGGAGGAACGGTTCTGGGAGGGGAGGAGGAGCTGGGAGGAGGAACGGTTCTGGGAGGAGGAGCTGGGAGCGGTTGGGAGAGAACGGTTCTGGGAGGAGGAGGTTCGGGGGAGAGCGGTCTGGGAGGAGGAGTCTGGGAGGAGGAGCGGTCCTGGGAGGAGCGGGGGAGAGGAGGAGCGGTTCTGGGAGGAGGTTCTGGGAGGAGGAGGAGGAGGAGCGGAGGAGGAAGAAGCGGTTCTGGAGGAGGAGGAGGAGGAGCGGTTCTGGACTCCTCCTGAACGTTGCTCAGCTGGACGGATGAACAGATGAGCTGATGAGGAGCAGATCAGATCACAATCTCACCATCCTCACGAACCTCCTCAAGACTTTAAAACGAACGCCACCAAAAAATTTAACAACAATGATGAACTTTGAAGGACCTGATCGACACGTTGTAGGAATCGAAGCCGATCACATTAATTTTTTGCTCTTTTTAGATTAGATGGGATTACAACGATCCCACTGGATTAGTAAAATCTTCTTGTCATTTTTGCATATTTGGATCAGTGTTCTGGCGTCTCCAGCTCATCTGAGGACACTGCTCAGCGTTTCAAGTCCATCTTTTGGCGTTTAAAGAGGAGGATTTATTTCGTCTTTCAGCTCAGAGCAGCTTCATTCACTCACAGATGTTCGGATGAGACGAGAACGTGGCGGGGAAGGACCTTCACGCCACCCTCCACTCGATCAATTAAGATTTTGGAGCCGGCAGAGGTCTCTCATTTCTAATCTGAGCGCTGGACGCCTGAGAGAGCGATGAGAAGCAAACCTTCCTCACCAGAACATTTTACCGCGGCGAAGTGTAAACCATCTTCACTCCGCTCACGAGATCAATTCTAATTTTGTTCCTGAAATCAATACTCCTCTCATATCCCCCTTTTTCTTCTGTGACATTATTGGACGCTGGCGCGCATGTAGATGTTAAATCTCATCATATGGCAGAGATCGGAACATCCCTTCCTTTCTAATGTCTCAACCTCGATTCTTGATTTTAAAAAGGGAATCGGAGACAGAAAAGTGAAAACAAACCACATTTCAGCAGGTTTTGAATAAAATCTCAGCTCCAAAACGACACCAGTTATTTAATGTTTAACCCTTTAGGCGCCGGAGTTTTTTCAAGAAAAGACACAATTTTGATATCAAGATTTCAAAAGGCTATAACTTGAAAGCAGTTTGAGATAAAGGTATACTGTCAATGAGAAAATTGTTCAGTATGACTCAAAGTCTGTGATTTGTCTGTGATATTCATCTAATTTTCATATTATGATGTCACAAAGTTGCGGCCATATTGGAAAATGTTCAATTTTGATAACAAGGATTCAAAAGGCTATAACTTTAAAGTGGTTTGAGATAAAGGCATACTGTAAATGAGAAATATCTTCAGTATGAACCAAAATTTGGAATGGAAGTAGATTTGTCATCTAATTTGATTATTGTGACATCACCTGCCCAAACCTGCCCAGTAGTCCTTAATTTCAGATTACCTTAAGCCCCATGCACAATGAAAGCTTTGATTTCAGGGACAATTACATCATAAAGTCATGAAATCTGGAGTTTGGTTTCAGTATTTTCCTTTCAAAGAACTGGTGGCCTTTTCTATTTGTTTGATTGGTGATGAAGCTCCAGAATTCATCATTTGGAAAAGAGATAAAATCAATGGGCTCAGAATTTGTCAGATCATCTCCACAAAAACCCAAAAGGCTCATCAAAATTTAGGCTCCACTTTCGATACTCTTCCTCTTCTCTCAAGGACTCTCAGCCATCATCATCATCACCATCACCGTGATTTCCGGTGCGCCATTATCCGTGTGATTTTTCTCTAACAGCTTCTCCTGCGTTGCCAGGACAACCACGGTTGTTTTCATCCCCGCTACATTTTTCCATATTTGCGGTGTTTTATGAGCCCCCCTGACACCTCGACTTGCTTGACGATCGCAGAATGTTTCCATCCCGGCCACGCTGAGGTGAAGCATCTGATATACGTGTGCTGATTGGGACTATGGCGCGCGGACTCGCCATCACTACTAATGTCAGTTTCTGCTTCCCTGGACGACTGCACGTCTTCCTCCTCCTCCTCGGAATCAGAGTTAGCCAGAACCTGACAAAGTACTTGGTGGACGGTAAACCGACGTCTTGACATCGTGACTAAATGAAAAAACACTCTTTCGCTCTGCTCTGCTCTCGCTACGCTCAACATTTCTACCACTGCTGCGTCGTGCGTCTCTGAGCCGGAGGTTGTTTTTCAAACTCATTTTACGCTAAAACTTTGAATAGCGCCACCACCTCCAAAAATGGTTCTCAGATTATAGGCGCACATGTCCGCCATCTCCTGGTGAAAAGTAGTAACAGGATTCGGCTTCACATTTATAGATACAGCCTGTTTTATTCAGCAATGTTGCTTGTCGCAATATTGCGACTTTGGCGCTTAAAGGGTTATTCTGAGAAAAAGAACCTTCTTCAGATAAAGAGTGAGGTAACGTCTGGGACCTAACCCTAACCCCAACGGACCAGCTGATGGACTTCTGGGGGACGAACGGCGTCTCATTCTGGTCTCACAAGCGGTGTGAACGGCAGGCGGACCAGTTTTCCCGCCACGCAGGTGTGCCGCCGGTGACGGACGCGTGGATGTGGTTTACCATCGTCCCGCTGAACGGAGCAAAGCCCTCCCTGAAGAAGACGCGGGTCTCAAACCCCGGTCCTGCCGCCGACCACATGTGGAGCAGCTGTAAACATCGCCCGCCCTCGACCTCGGACTCAACGGCGTCAGCACCTGACGTGGACCGTTTTTTTTTTTTTTTCTTTTGCAGTGCAGATGCTTTTAAATCACGTGTTTTAAAAACGAGAATAAATGTGAAACACGACACGTTTATCTTGAATCGATGGACATTTAGCGTATTTAAGCTTCAGGCTGCGTTTCTGACACTTTTTTGAAATTTTTCTTGCGACTAACCACCCCGAGAGAGTTTTATCGGACAGAAGATACGGCGCTAAATGTCTGCAGAGAGCCGTGGTCCGGCCCTCGGGTCTCATCGGGAAACGGAGCGCTTGCCAGCGCCGCCCCCTGGGCTGGATTCACAAGATCAGCCGGCGGTTGAATCACCCGCTGGTCTGCACGTTTCCGCCTCCTTATATGAACCAATCTGAGTTCACCAGTGTGAACATGTTCTTACGAGCGAATCTGAATTTTACACGGAGCAGGTTTTTAGTTAGGAGGCGATTTATGGACAAATCTGCTCACAGATTAACGAAGGTTTCATGAACGAGGCTCATAAACCTTTCAGTGCTGACGTTTCCCCTCCAGATGTGCCAGCTGCCCATTCCATAGACAATAATGATCCGCCGTACCGTCACAGACCGTACCCCAAAGGGACTAGAGTCCCCGGTTTCCAAAAAAATCCGGATGGAACGGTTCTTCAACAGCTCTGAAAGAGTCCCTGAATTCACGCAGGGATTTCCATCAGAGTCTCGCCTCCGCCGCCCAGAGGGCCAGAGATTTCCCCGGACTCTCCGAGCGTCTTCATGGTATCGTGTGATATAGATGATGAGATACTGTAAAAGAGGATTGAGATCAAACGAGGAGTCTGTTTATGAAAAAATGTGGTTCCAGTTGATCCTCATACCCTTATTTTGTTTTATTTAGTGTTTCCAACGCTGGTGTCAGAAAGCAAACCTTTGGTCTCTTTAGCCCTGAAGCAGAAGTTCTCAATTATTTTCTACTGCGCCTCCCAGGAAGAAGAAAATATTTCGCACCCCCTTAACTCTCTGCCGTATCTATATTTATAATTGTTATAAGTGCATAACACTGTATCCTTATTAACATTAACTTCTTCTTCTTACTGCGTACCACCATGATGACCAATTTTAAAATATAGCCTTATATGCCTTCTCAATTAGCTTTAAACACACAGAGATGTTCAATTCAATTCAATTCAATTTTCTTGAACAGCGTCTGTTACAATGTCTCTAGGTGCTTTACAGAGACCCAGAGCAGGACCCCCGAGCAAATATCATAAACTAAAATTATAATATTAAACCCAAATTGTTTATTCCTTATTGTGGTTATTTATTACCTAAATTGTTACTTTACTGAATCGGACATTTACAACAGTTCTCACATACTCATACTCTCATACAGAGCAGAATAAACACATTTAAAAGTTGTTACATCTGCACTGCAACTGAGTATGCACTTTTTAAAAGTGAAAATGTGGAAAAAATGCGGAAAGTCATGACGTTCCCCCGCGTACCACCAGAGGGCGCTCGCGGACCACTGGTGGTACGTGTGCCACAGTTCGCGCAACACTGCATTAAGGGAAACAAAAAAAAAAAAAAGAAATATGGATCAACTTATAACAAAAAATAACTTTATTAAATAGTTTTTTTAGTCTGTAAAGATTTAAAGTGCATCAATCCCACCCAAGCGCTACATCAGCATCGTCATATTTCCTCGTCTTAACTTTCTGCTGACTTTCATTTGTCTCATTATCTCCGTCTTTCTTTTCATCCCTGTTAAATATTTTTCCGTGGTGTCTCTTGAGGGTTTGTTCTCGTCATATCTCCTGCTCTGTGCTGCGTGTGCGCATGTAAAAAAAAAACCAGATACAATATAGCTAATACTCCCTGAACACACTGTGATAGTGAGAGCGCCACTGCCCCCTACTGGAATAAACGTGCTATTACACTTTATTCTAGCCCGGCAAAAAATAATATTTCCCGGAGTCACACACCCTCCCCTGGCATTGTAACACCACCACCCCCCCCTCCCAAGGGGTCACGCCCCACTATTTGAGAAGGAGTGGTCTAAAGCTTTATGGTTTCTCAACGGCGCGACTCCAACAACTCTGCATTCAAAGGTAAACCAGAAATATTTAGTTTGTCGGGCTGCTGAAGAGCTGGAATCTTTTTAATGACTCAGAAATAATACATTTATTTCACAAGTATTCTTCCATCCATCCAGTTCTGGGTCACGGGGGTCTGCTGGAGCCTTTCCAGTTCCAGTTCAGAGGTACACCTGGGCGGGTAACAAAGTCCACCGCAGTTCTGGGATTTAATTTTACTTTTACTTTCTTTTTTATTTTCCTTCCTCTTGGTTTTACCGTGGCCTTTTTGCTTTAAAACAATGGTCATCCGGAAAGTCTGACAGAAAGAAGAATAACAATGAACAATTCCCAAAGTAATCTATAAAAGTTTCTCGATAGTTTTTCTTCTCTTTCACTCGAGCTGTTCAGGGTCTGAAGTGAGACAGAGACTCTCTGCTGGCAGACTGTAACTTTCAGATGTTGGTGCCATCCACGATAATCAAAAGCTTCTGTCAGGTAAGTTTGACACGGGGTCCTTGAAAAGTGGGGACGTCTGGAGAAGCTGCCAAACTCAGAGCAGACGCGCTCGGCTTTTCAAGACGCCAGGAGCCTCGCGCTGAATGCAGATGCCTTCTGGGGCACCGCCAACATTTCACAAAGTCACATTTTTCATTTTCTAGCGTTACAGTGGCAGGGTGTCATTTTGGCACATTTTGCATCTCCTTTAAAAAATTTGCCGTCAAATTAGAACTGGAGACGCTGACATGCAAAACAGAGTCTGGATGAGAATGAAACGCGTCGTCCCTCCTCCACGCAGGCAAAACAGTTCGCCCAAGCTACATCGACGTGTCACTCGCTGATTTTTAATCTGTGGAGCGACATCAAAGTCATCAAAAGCTGAGCTCAGCCTCCACTAAAAGCTTTGCCTCTGACCTTCCGGGCCCGTCGTCTCCCTGGAACCAAACATCACAGACCGGCTGCAGCGGTAAACAACCGCGACGCTGTCTGCTGTCTGCAGCTTTGAGCAGAGCTCAGAAAAACACAGCCCTCCAAACGTCTGTCCTGAACCAAATCTGAAGGTGAGAGTCTCAGTAGACCGTAAAAATAACAAGTTTATCCATTCAGGCGCGTCCTCATTTACCCGAAAAAATCAAATATTTAAGAATCCACCACTGGAAGGACCCGCTGATGCCCCCTGCTGTTCAGTACAACTTCCTGCGCTGCAGCATCACTGCCCAAAGACGGCTAGTCTGTGTGCTGGGAAGTTATACACCTTTTCGACTTGAAAATTGTGGACATGCGCCCCCTAGTGGCTCCGCCATAACTGGAGTGTGCGGTGCTCCACCTAGTAACCCAAACACAGCAGCGTGGAGCATCTGTTACTGATAACGCAGACATGTCTTGGATTGATGATGTTAGGCAGTGGCCTCCAGTTACAGATGAAGGTAGTTTATCGCTGTTTTTAATGATTGGTTATGGAAATAGCATGATCTATTCCCATAATCAAACACTAAAAACTGTGGGAACACGTGAAAAATGTAACGCTGGCTATAACTAACGTCAACAAGCCATAAAGATTATGCTACTGTAACGTTAACGCTAGCGGTAAATTAGGCTATGTGTTAATGTTATATTTAATTTATTTTATCATTCATTCATTCATTCATTCATTCATTGATTTATAGGCTTGTGCTAGTGCCGAGGGCTACAGTAGCCTCATACTGCTGTTCTTTCGGTCAGAATCGTCCGGGACTCTCAGCGAGACTATGAGTAGTACGAGATTGAATGTTAACGAAAACTCACCCGGCTGTATTCATTTGGAACAAAGTCCTTTCTGTTGATATTTTTCACCCACGTCTTCCTAACTTCTTGTTCTGCAAACAAGGCAGTCTTCGTGCAGTAAAGGCTTGTGTATTTCACATACTTTCTTCTTCCATTGTTGAATTTTCACGCCATTGTTGGCACAGTTTATGACGGAACATGTATTCCCACTCGACCGACTCGACATTATAAAAATATATGTTTGTAGAAAGAGAAAAACACTGGTTAATCTGCGAGCTGGTGAAAGTGTCGCTCTGTAGCACAACCCAGCAATGGTGGACGGGGTACTTCCGGGGGGCTGGCCCGAAAAGGTCAATAAGAAGGAGTCGGTCCAACAAAACCAGGCTCTGTCTGAGACTGGAGATAACTGGAACAACTGTAAGAGCCTGGACCGACCGCTCAGACTGGCCACGTCTGCATTTAGGTCCTTATGTGTGAACGAGTCAAAGACGGCCCACCTGCTGATGTGCATCTTTACATGCCAAATATCTGCCGCTGTCAGGGATCCCCGTTTCTGGGTTGGGGTTAGGGTGTGCCGAGTGCCGAGTGTGGGAATGAAAATCGGCGCCTCCAAGTCCGCGGTTCTTGGACTCACTTCAGATCACAAACTGGGGAGAGTGATCAAAAGAAGAAGACAGCACGCACTAGCGTTTGAAAGAGGTTTCCTCCGCAGGGTTGCCAGACTCGCCCTTGAAAATTGATTTGGGTCAGATCTGAAGTCGTCCAGCTGTCATTTTCAGACGACGACTGACTGAACGATGGATTGAGCAGTAAATTTAAGTTTTGAAAGAGCAGGTACCTTCAGGTACACCAGAGACTTTCATGATTCCCTCCACCACAACAAATGTGATCATTCTGCTTAGCAGTATTGTTATCCTTCATCTTCGTTACTTTCTGATAATACTAAAAATATACTAAGAGGATTACTGGTGCTCAACATTAATCAGCTCCAACTCACATAAGATATACTTTATTTGCTCTGTTTCTATGTCTGAGCTACAAATAGGAAGTAAAAAGAAAAGGAAGCTCAGCACTGCTGGCTACAGCGCTGCAGAAGAGAACCCACACCGCCACCTATGGTTTGTTGGTGTAATTACACCAACTTAATTAGCGACACAAATGAAAAGCACAAACACCACCAATGATGTTGGTTCTATAAATAGGCTACATATAAAAAATAAATCACATTTAAAACAACTTTACTGTGGTGCTGAATCAAAATATTGGACCAAAATTGGAAAACATACAACCTTTGGGACGGATGGATGGATGGATGGAGGGATGGATGGATGGATGGGTTGGATGGATGGATGGATGGATGGATGGATGATGGATGATGGATGGATGATGGATGGATGGATGGATGGATGGATGATGGATGGGTTGATGGATGGATGGATGGATGGATGGATGGATGGATGGATGGATTGGATGATGATGGATGGATGGATGGATGGATGGATGGATGGATGGATGGATGGAGTTGGGATGATGGATGGATGGATGGATGGATGGATGGATGGATGGATGGATGGATGGATTGATTTGGATGTTGGATTGGATTTTCCAGGATGGTTTGATGATGGATTGGAGGGTGGATGGTTTCAGTTGTTTGATGTTCCATTTTGTTTTCCAGTTGTGTTGTTTCAGATGTTTCCAGATTTTTCCAGATGTTCCCAGTTGTTTCCAGTTGTTTTCCAGTTGTTTCCAGATTGTTCCCAGTTGTTCAGATGTTTCCCAGATGTTCCCAGTTTTTCCCAGTTTCCAGTTTTTCCAGTTGTTCCAGTTGTTTTCCCAGATGTTCCCAGTTTTTTTGTTTCCAGATGTTCCCCAGTTGTTTTCCCAGTTGTTTTCCAGATGTTCCCAGTTGTTTCCCAGTTATGTTTCAGATTTTTTCCAGTTGTTCCCAGATTTCCCAGTTGTTTCCAGTTGTTCCAGATGTTCCCAGTTTTTTCAGTTGTTTCCAGTTGTTTCCAGATGTTTTCCCAGTTGTTTCCCAGATGTTCCCAGTTGTTTCCCAGAGTTTTTTCCAGATTTGTTTCCAGATGTTTCCAGATGTTCCCAGTTGTTTCCCCCAGTTTTTCCCAGTGTTTCCCAGAGTTGTTCCCAGTTGTTTCCAGATGTTCCCAGTTGTTCCCAGTTGTTTCCAGTTGTTTCCAGTTGTTCCAGTGTTTCCCCCAGTTAGATGTTCCCCCAGTTGTTGTTGTTTTCCCAGATTGTTCCCAGTTGTTTCCAGATGTTCCCAGTTTTTCCCAGATGTTTCCAGTTGTTTCCCAGATGTTCCCAGTTGTTTCCAGATGTTCCCAGTTTCAGTTTGTTTTTCCAGTTGTTTCCAGATGTTCCCCCAGTTGTGCAGCTGTATCTGGTTCTGCTGTTTCTTCTTTTGAAATGTTCGTCTGTGTTGAAGGTCTCTCCAAAGTCTCTCCAAAGTCAAAGTCAAAAGAATTTTACAATTCTTTGTGTTCTTTTATCAGGGAGGATTTTGAATTTTGCATCATGGAGAAATATTTAAATATTTATTGAAAGACATTTTTGAAGTGTGTCGTGTTCCAACTTTAACGGGGCTGAATGTTTTATTACTAATGTGATGCAGCTGCTGCTGTTTTAACGATTTTAACACAATAATCACGTGTGATGTAGTTGTGAGCTTTTATAGTTTTATCAGCACGTTGGCTTAATTTTTCAGACCTGGATCCCACTGCAGAAAACTGAATGATGATGGCGGGACCGTCACCAGAACCAGAACCAGAACCAGAACCAACACTCCTCTGCAGCACAAGACGACTGCAGAGACCAGAAGAAGAAATAAAATATATATATTTTTAAAAAGGATTTCAGAGCTCAGCAGCAGAAATCTGTGATGAAAATCTCTCTGGGATTTAAAATAAGGGGCGAGAGCGAGCTCTGAATATCAAACACTCATCTGATCCAATCGCTAACGAGCTTCACTCTCCTTTTTTTTTTTTGTCACAGAAAAGCATATCTGTGCTAATTAGCGAAATAATCCCCGACGTGAGCGAGCGTCACGGGCACGGCGCCGGGCGTGAGCTGGGAATCTGACTCACGCTTCGCCGGGTTGCTGATATAAACGATATAAGCTCCCATCTGATTCTCCTCCTGGCTCTGACATTTAAATGATTACTGACGTGATCAGCGGCTCATGTGCTTCATTATCATATTACACCGTATTATTATTATTACTGTCTCGTTTATTTTCTCATTTATGAGTTTGCCGATAAAATCTGACTGATACAGCAGGTTCTCACATCCAAAACCATTTTCCATCTTCCAGAACTGGTGACAAAAGGCTTATTCATTATTAATTATCAGTGTTAATACACCGCCCTGAGATAAAAGCTACATGACTGGATGAAACTCGCAGGGAAGTTTAATTCTTTCACTGAGAAATTACTTTGATGATTTAAAGAAAAAAACGAAATGAAGTTACGTTAAAATAACCAAGATCAGAAGTTGCAGCTCCCTCAGAAGAGAACGTGGAAGCCTCATGGCCGGGTTTGACCGAGCGCCAACTGTCCAACGTCCAGGTCCACTTGGACGTGGAAAAAAACCGAGGGGAGCTGCAGTTCCCCGACTGACCACCAGGTGTTGGCTCCGACGCAGAGCGACAAGCGGTCGGCGGCCGACGGCGTCCAACAAACGTGCTCTCGTTAGGATATGACCCCACCCTGTTGGGTTTTTGGTCACAGCTCGGAAGAAAACTGAGCGTTAAGCAGCTAAAACGGCGACTCAGCCACCGGCAAACTGTCAATCAAATGGCGTCTGGTCATATAATTGGTCAGCTATCGTAGCTTTATATAATTTTTAGGGCTGGCAAAGTTGACGTAATAACGCATTATCAACGTGTTAATAACGCGTTAACAACGCGTTTTATAACGTGTTATTAACACGATAACGCATAATTAATGCGTTGTAATGCGTTACTTACTTACTTACTTACGTGCTTACTTACTACTTACTTACGCATTATTAACGCGTTGATAACGCATTGATAATGCGTTATTAACGCGTTGTAACGCGTTAGTAACGCGTTACAACACGTTACATAACCGTGTTATAACGTGTTATTAAGCTTTCGCAGCTTTACATAATTTTTAGGGCTGGCAAAGTTGACGTTACAACGCGTTAATAACACGTTATCAAGGCGTTATTAACGTGTTAAATAGTGGCGTTAAACAAAATTTGCGTTAACGCGTTGTTAACGCGTTGTTAACGCGTTGTTAACGCGTTGTAATGCGTTAGTAACACGTAAGTAACACGTAAGTAACGCATTACAATGCGTTAATAACGCATTATCAATGCGTTATCAACGCGCTAGTAACATGTAAGTAATGCATTACAACGTGTTAATAACGCGTTTTCAACGCGATATTAATGCATTGATAACGCGTTGATAACGTGTTATCAACGCGTTAGTAACACGTAAGTAACGTGTTACAACGCGTTAACAACGCGTTAACAACGCGTTAACAACGCGTTAACGCAAATTTTGTTTAACGCCACTATTTTTTTATGCAAATTAAATCAGCAAATTCCTGCGGTCAAGCAGCACACTGACAAAATACACTAAAATTATTGATAAATTCAGCCGCAAAAAAAGTACGGCAGCATTGGTGGACTTCCGGCTTTCAAACTAAAGGCTTTAAAAATAAAGCAGATCCCCGTGACCCTGTATAGGACAAAACGGGTATAGATGATGGATGGATAAACAGAACATTAAAAAAATTATTTGTCCGATTAATCGTGAGTTAACTATGAAAATCTTGCGATTAATCGCAATTAAAAAATGTAACAACTGACAGCCCTAATAATTTTACCCGATGAGGTCCAAAAAAAAAAAAAAAGTTCTCCCCCAATACAGTCATCTAACCTGGAAACAGGACTGAGGTTCACTAAACTGGACCTGAACGAACCAGCAGACGTCTGGAGCAATGAGACCAGAGACCAGAACCACGTCTGGAGGAGACCAGCAGGACCACCTCAGACCCACTGAAGCACGGTGGTGGAGGGGTGATGGTTTAAGGTTTCTCACCTGAACATCTCCCAGTCACCGACTGGACCACGAACTCACCTGGGAGCTGAAACCGGCTCGTCTGACTAGACAACGACTCCGAACACATCAGAAAAAGGAATATGAAGAACGAAGGGCTTCGGAGTGAACCCGGTCCAACGCCCGGACGTCAACCCGACTGACCTTCAGAGAGTCCAAATGTCCAAAAAAAAAAACCTCAGTCAGCTTAAGCAACGCCCCAGAGATGGTTGAACTGAAATTCCCTGTGAGAGACTGATGAAGTCATACAGGATAGAAAAATAAAACACCTGAGCTCGTCGCTGCTGAAGGTGAATCTAAGAAAGCTTCACGGACAGAAAACCTCCAGCTTGATCTGGACCCGCTTCTTCCTGCCTTCAGACGTGGGATCCACTGGGAGCCCGTCGGTCAGCGGCGCACCACCCGCTGGGAGCCCGTCGGTCAGCGGCGCACCACCCGCTGGGAGCCCGTCGGTCAGCGGCGCACCACCCCTGGAGCCCGTGGAGGCAGCATCGGTCAGCGGCGCACCACCCGCTGGGAGCCCGTCGGTCAGCGGCGCGCCGCTCCAGAGGTTTTTTTGGCACTAACAAGAGGAAGCGAGTGGATTACTGCCAACGCAAGCCGTTTGATCAGAGGCCAGGTAATATATCCAGCAATCTGCGTTAATCCCCCCCCCCCCCCCCCCCCCCCTGTTGTCGTTCTGGTCGACCTCCTCTCTCTCTCCCCGGTTTGTTATCGGTCGGAGGCATAATTAAGCCTTGAGGGAGCGCCGTCGGCCTCCCCCTCCTCAACTTGTCAAAAGTTAAGCGGGAGGCAGATCAAACGGCTGAAACACCAGTGGAATGAAGAAGCTAATCTGCCAGACAGCAGATGGATTTCTAAGGAAGCATCTCTTTCTTTCTTTCTTTCTTTCTTTTTAAAATCCGACCTTTAATCTGTGGTTCGAGACAAAAGTTCAAAACCGCAGCCTTCTAAGAGGCTGATAATTAAACGCTGATCACCGTCAGCCATCCGACTGATCGGCTCGAATCGAAGCCCCGCCCACCGGAGCAAAGACGTGGCGGGTTCCTCCAGCGTCGGGGTCCGCTACTTCGGCTCACGGTTTCAAGGTTCTGGGCAGTCGGGACCAGAACTTCAGAGCCCTGTGAGGTCGTTTTACGGGCCGGAGCTTCCTGAACGAGGCCTCCTGCCTCTGCAACGTTCGATTTCAAGCTGACGTTTAAAACGCTAGCGGACCGGTTTCTCGTGGCTCCTTTCTTGTCTCCTTGATGATCCGAAGTGATTTCAGAACCACGTTGGCGGAGCGGTTTGGTCCCAGCTCTGCCCTTCAGACAGTCGAGTAAGTCCCAGCTGTCTCCATCCTGTCGACAAACCTTCAGACGTGGCGGAAAGTTGTAGCGGTAACGATACTACGAAGAGAGCAGACGGTGTTTAAATCAGGAACGTTCGTCGCGTTTTTCAGCTCGACGGGCCCCCTGCTGGCCCGGAGGTAGAAGCACTTCTGCAGCGCCGTCCAGGATCGCTCGGTCTGATCTGGTCTGGTCTGGTCTGGTCTGATCTGATCTGGTCTGGGTTGGTCTGGTCTGGTCTGGTCTGGTCTGGTCTGGTCTGGTCTGGTCTGGTCTGGTCTGGTCTGGTCTGGTTGGTCTGGTCTGGTCTGGTCTGGTCTGGTCTGGTCTGGTCTGGTCTGGTCTGGTCTGGTCTGGTCTGGTCTGGTCTGGTCTGGTCTGGTCTGGTCTGGTCTGGTCTGGTCTGGTCTGGGTCTGGTCTGGTCTGGTCTGGTCTGGTCTGGTCTGATCTGGTCTGATCTGGTCTGATCTGGTCTGATCTGGTCTGGTCTGGTCTGGTCTGGTCTGGTCTGGTCTGATCTGGTCTGGTCTGGTCTGGTCTGGTCTGGTCTGGTCTGGTCTGCTGGTCTGGTCTGGTCTGGTCTGGTCTGATCTGGTCTGATCTGGTCTGATCTGGTCTGATCTGGTCTGATCTGGTCTGGGCTGGTCTGATCTGGTCTGATCTGGTCTGATCTGGTCTGGTCTGGTCTGGTCTGGTCTGGTCTGGTCTGATCTGGTCTGGTCTGGTCTGGTCTGATCTGGTCTGGTCTGGTCTGATCTGGTCTGGTCTGGTCTGGTCTGGTCTGGTCTGATCTGGTCTGGTCTGGTCTGATCTGGTCTGATCTGGGCTGGTCTGATCTGGTCTGGTCTGATCTGGTCTGGTCTGGTCTGGTCTGGTCTGGTCTGATCTGGTCTGGTCTGATCTGGTCTGGTCTGATCTGGTCTGGTCTGGTCTGATCTGGTCTGATCTGGTCTGGTCTGATCTGGTCTGATCTGGTCTGATCTGGTCTGGTCTGATCTGGTCTGGTCTGGTCTGATCTGATCTGGTCTGATCTGGTCTGGTCTGATCTGGTCTGGTCTGATCTGGTCTGGTCTGGTCTGGTCTGGTCTGGTCTGATCTGGTCTGGTCTGATCTGGTCTGGTCTGATCTGGTCTGGTCTGGTCTGGTCTGATCTGGTCTGATCTGGTCTGGTCTGGTCTGATCTGGTCTGGTCTGGTCTGGTCTGATCTGGTCTGGTCTGGTCTGGTCTGATCTGGTCTGATCTGGTCTGATCTGGTCTGGTCTGAGAACGTTTAATCTTCTGGATCTCACGATGCAGACGCTCCGATGTGACTCCCGCTCCTGGACTTCAGGTGTCAGGTGACCAGCGGCGTCCTGCTGACGGTGCCGAAGCTTTCCACTCAAACAGGAAACTGCCGGCCGGAGTCACGCGACTTTCTCGTCCCGATGCCGTTATTTCCGGTACCGCTGACGGGAGGGGTGTGAAAAAAAATCAATTTGGCAATATATCGCGATTTTCGGCCACCCAATATAATATCGATTTTTCAGCTCCTAATATCGATTTTTTTTTTCAAAAACACTAATAATAAACAATAAATAGGTTGTTTTGAAGCAAATAGTTTTGACTCAATTTGTCCTCTATATGATCAATATCATCTGATGAACATATACAGCAACTTGATTTTTCATCTCTACTTTTAATTTTGATATTAACTGGATAGAATATCGCAATATATTGCAATATCGCAATAATATCCTATCATGACACAAGTATCATGATGCATATAGGGGTGTGAAAAAAAATAGATTTGGCAATATATCGTGATTTTCGGCCGCCCAATATAATATTCAGCTCCTAATATCGATTTTTTAGGAAAATTCAAAATATGCAAAAACACTAATAATAAACAATGAATAAGTTGTTTTGAACCAAATAGTTTTGACTCAATTTGTCCTCTGAATGATCAATATCACCTGATGAACATATACAGCAACTTGATTTTTCATCTCTACTTTTAATTTTGATATTAACTGGGTAGAATATCGCAATATATCGTGATAATATAATTCCTCTCACTTGGAATTTCTTTCACTAGCAATTAACATCCTGCCCAGGGACTACAGTTGCAAATTAGCTAATCAGCTATAAACTAGCACATTTACAGAAATGTTCATCAATGTGCATTGTCCCTGAACAAATAAACTTGAAATAAATAAATAAAATAAAATAAAAAATAAATAAATAATATCGTATCGTGACTCAAGTATCATGATACATATCGTATTGCGAGGTCCTTGCCAATACTCACCCCTAGCTGTCGGAATCGGAGCGGTCCCTGTTGGCCGCTCTGACCGGCATCGAGGAGCCTGCAGGAGTTCGACCGATCAACCGGTAATAGCGGCGCCGGACCCCCCCGTTCTCAGGAAGAGCCTCGCCCTGCGGTTCTCGGGTCTTTGCGGTTCTGAAACGACTGCCGGCTTTTTCTGGGCACGAAGACGCACCAGAGATCGAAACGAGGCGTCTGAAAGTGAGCAGAACCTCACGAACGACCTCGACGTTGTCTCTGACGCACCGACGTCTCACGGACGTCAGCGCACAATCAAAGCTGCGACTCGTCACATCCGGACGAATCGATGACACGACCTGACGAGCGACGGGAGAGTCACGTTTCCGGCAGCAAGCGAAATGTGCAGCGAGCGCGACAGATGTGTTTATAAGAGAAAAAAAAAAAGTGTTTCATGAACTTTGAAGCAGATTCAACGGTCTCACCTGCGTGCCGCCGCCTGGCGTCCGGATGCCGGTTTCTGGAAGGTTCCTCCCGTCGGCGCTCCGGCTGACACGGATCCTTTAATCACAACATGTGACGGTCTGAGGAGCAGCAGAGACAGAAGAGAGAGAATATGAGGCGACGCGCTTTGTTTCATCACTCAGAAACACTGTCATGCCTTTATTTTTCACCCACACACTTCCGCTAATGAGCTGTCTGTCCGTTAGCGAGCGAGCAACGCCAGCCTCGCACCAACAGGAACGCAAAACAATTCATCTGCATTCAGGCAGAACCAGCTCATTATCATCCATTTCCATGAAGAGGTTCCATTTATTTCACGGTTTTCGCCCGTTCTCGCGTTAAAAACAAGCGTGTACGCTGTTATCACATCTGACGACGGTCATCCATTCAAAGAGAGCAGAGACCAGTTCATTTAAAATAACACCTGAAGACGCTCCGCTGGGAATCCTTAACGCCACAGTACCTGTTCAGTCTGGAGTCGAGGGAAACAACACAAGGAGAAAGGCCTAAACTGGAGGAGATAGATGAGTATGAACAAACTAGGGATGGGCATAATTAATCGATTAATCCATGATTGATCATTAAGAATTTGGTCGAAGACATTCATTATGTCGATGAAACGAATGTTTTTTTTTTTTAAACAATCTGAATGTAGGTTATCAGTGCACGTCCTCAAACAATGCGATGCATTTCACTGTGCCACCGATAGAAATTTGCCACCAGGGGGCAACATTTCACCATCACCCTACCCTGGCTGGACTCAGTTGTTACATGCTAGCTTCTGTAGGTCATCGCCTCATCATGAAGCGGTCGCGGTGAAGTGTGGCGTGGAACCATTTTAGTTTAGAAAATGACCAAGTGTACTGCAATCACTGCAATGCTAATTACAAATACAATTAATCGACAACGACAATGATGTATCACTTGAACAACGCGCATCCAAGCCTTGTAAAGGATGGTGGAGGCGGTTCATCATCAGCCTAGCCTAGCCTAGCCTAGCCTAGCCTAGCCTCAACTCGGTGTTAGCACGGACCAGAAGGAGCTGCAGTGCACATCGAGCACACAACAAGCGCATCTTTTTAAGAAACAAAAAGCCTGTAATACTGGCGCCTTGATATAAATTGTCCTTGTTAAGTAGTCTCCTCGATATCTCTTCTTTTATTATCGTTGTTTTTTTAAAGAAAAGAAACAGGAAATGTCACGTTATTGTCGACCACGAACATCCGGGCCACTGAACACATCTGGGCATGCGCGGGGCCATAGCAACCAGGCCATAGCAACCAGGCCAAAGGGGAAAACAAACGTCACGCTGATATCGAGAATAATTGTGATAGTTTTCAATATAAATATGTTAATGATTAATCGATTATTAATCATTTATTCTCCCGACGATCAACGAATAAATCTTGACCAAATGCCCATCCCTAGTACAAATAAATAAAGCATTAGAAGCAAAGACGTGAACCATCCTGGATTCACGATACTTTAACCAGCAGAACACCGTGATGCTTTTAAAGCCACCCTATGTAGCAACGCTGCTTCTGACCACACGGTGGCAGCAGCTCCTGCTTCAGCCCCCAGGACTGAGGCACGACGAAGCACCCACCCCTAGAGGGGGGAAGTGGCATTACGGGACGCCCCAGCTCGTCTGGACGGGATGTGCGAGACGATCTTCGGAGTGACTCGTACAAACGGGGTCAACGAGCAGAAAAGCACGGGCGAGTAATCAAACTTGGCTTAATTAGTCCAGGTTTATAAGCGAAGGAGGGCCGGACCACTGAGGGTCAAAAACAAAAGAAGAGCAGCCGCGACAACAGAGGCTTGTTCACACGTGGAAGCAGCAGATTATAGCGCTGTAGCGATACGCTAATATCGCGATACGATACACGATATTCGGCTCACGATACGATATATATCAATATTCATCTTACGATACATTTACATCATTTTCCAAAAGATTTTAAAGGGACTAAGTGATTTTGGTGACATCTTGTGAGTGTTCCAATGACTTTGTTAGAATTAACCCTTTAGGCGCCGGAGTTTTTTCAAGAAAATATACAATTTTGATATCAAGATTTCAAAAGGCTATAACTTGAAAGCAGTTTGAGATAAAGGTATACTGTCAATGAGAAAATTGTTCAATATGACTTAAAGTCTGTGATGGGAGTGAAATTATTCATATAATTTGCATATTATTGACGTCACAAGGTGGCGGCCATATTGGAAAATATTCAATTTTGATATCAAGGTTTCAAAAGGCTATAACTTTAAAGTAGTTTGAGATAAAGGCATACTGTAAATGAGAAATATCTTCAGTATGAGCCAAAATTTGGAATGGAAATAGATTTGTAACAAGATTCTGCATTACATTTATAGATACAGCCTGTTATAGTCAGCAATGTTGCTTGTTGCAATATTGCGACTTTGGCGCTTAAAGGGTTAATTGAACTGAAAGCATCAATTCCACATTATATGGCTGACAGGCAGCTTGCAAATGCTGGAAAAAATGAATAAAAGATTTGTTGGAGAAAAATAGTTTCATTTATTTAAACAGTGCAAATTGTTGCTTGCAAGCTTTTAAAGGTGGGACACGAGGGTTTTGAAAGAAGCTTAGAATATCGATAACCGCGGCTGAAAAATTGATACTCGATAAAATATTGATATATATATATATCGCAGAATTGGTAAAATCGCTCAGCTCTAGCAGATTAGAGTCCCAAAGACCAGGCGAGGATCAGAAAAGACTTCAGATGGGGGAAAAAAAATGCCTCGAGATGAACTCTGGAGGAACTCTGGTCCAGAGTTGCTCATCAGGGAATCTCCCTTCTATATCCGAGATCGATATCCTATATCCTATTCCGAGAGCCTAGAGATATTCCGAGAGCCTATATCTATATCGAGATATATATATCGAGATCGAGATCCTATCTATTATTCTATATCCTATATCCTATATTATATCCTATATCCTATATCGATATCCTATATCTATCCTATATCTATATTCTATATTTATATATATTCCTATATTTTATTTTACACGATAGTCTCTTCAGGTCCAACCACAGCGTTTCAATCAGGCGGCGGTCTGAGACGTCGACGCTTCTCTTCTTCAGTCGCTCGTGTCATGTGACCCAATTTCCCGACTTTTGCACGACACTCAATGCGTTTACATGGGAAGTTTGATTCCTCTTTAATTCAGAATTAAAGTTAAATCTGAATAAAAGTTACCATGTAAACACCTAATTCCATATGAAAATGTCAATTCTGAATTAAACTTAATTCCGAAGTAAGTGGCTGGTTTATTCTGATTTTAATTCTGAATTAAATAATTCCGCGGTCATGTTTACACTCATTCCTGTTTAAATTAATTCCCGTCTTTCTGCGCATGCTAGTTCTCTTGCCCGTCTGTCGCGATGACGCTTATATTCCGCGCTGGGCTTGTTTTCAAAACAAAGTTTCAAGATGGCAGCACGCAGTAAACGGTGTTCAAGAGCAGAGACGATTTATTTAATAAATAACTTGGAGGAACTGGAAATAATTAAAAGAACAGATGGCAGGAAACATAAAAATTGTGAGCTTTTCAAAGTTGTAGCGGCTAGGCTAAATGAAGGAGGTTTCACAGATAGAGACGCCACCCAGGTCAAAAATAAGTGGAATGTTGTTGCTAACCGAGTTTTTTCTAAGTTTGTTTTCTTCCGGTAGACGTAAAGACGTCCGCCTCCCCATCCAATCAGAACCCTCCCCAACCCCCAGACCTAAAGCAGAGTTGGATAAAGCCGAACAAACGTGTTTTCCATGTAAACCTCAATTCGGAATCACTATTTCCATGTAAACTCGAAGGAAAATAGTTTAATTTGGAATTATTTAATTCGGAATTAAAAAAACATCATGTAACCGTGGCCTCTGTACGTCTGTGGTACTTTAATGAAAGAGTGACGGAGAGATGGAGAGAATCAGCCGGTGAAACGGCTCACGATCAATAAACAGGCAGAAACAACGTCGGGGGGGGGGGGGGGGGGGGGGGGGGGGGGGGGGGCGCGGCAGGGAGCTCGTAAACAAAATTAACAACGAGCCACAAATCAGGGCAGCAGACGGGTCTGGGGGGCCTGAAAACCTGAAAACTCACCTGAAAACCTGCCGGACTCCATTTCTCCGGAAAAAAACACATTTATTTGTTGCAGGTAAGGATCAGTCCCCCCCCCCCATCACCACCACCACCGGGTCCATGGGATTCAGAGAGGAAGCTGCAAAAGCAGACGTTTCAGCCTGTCTGGAGGATTCAGTGATGGGTGTTAACACAATGCCAAGAGGGAACGACATCAGCAGCAGTCGCTTGGTCTGGGGAACCAGGACGGTGAGTCTGGAAGGGTTTCCAGAAGAAAACGTCTTCTGTCTGGAAAGAACCTGGAAGGTTCAGCAAACTGCACCTGAACAAACCGGCAGACTGCTGGAACAAATGTCCTCTGGACAGATGAGACCCGAGACCAGAACCGTGTTCCTGTCGTGTTCCAGCAGGAACTCTACTGTGGAGCACGGCGGTGGGGGGGTCATGGTCTGGGGGTCGTCGTGCACCTGCAGGATCTGGACTCTCGTTGTAAAGAACAGGTCAAAACTCCTCCACCGGACTGATAAAGTCAAACAGAGAAGAACCCTTCAAGCTCGGGCCGATAAACTCGGATCTACAAGCCGCTCAATCATGTGGGGGGGGGGGGTTAGAGTTGACCTCTGTTTTTGTTTTTTTATTTCCTGTTAGGCTTTTGTTTTACACTAACAGTTAATTCAGGTGTCGGATCAATAACCTGAATCTAAAAATGATTCGGGACTAATGAGGTCAGCGCAGGTAAAAGACATTCACCTTAATTGATCCGTCTCTACCGGATCCATACGGATCAGAACAGAGGGGATGCAGGAACCCAGAAAGAACCTAATCAATGAAAGGGATTTTTAAGATTCTGATACTTCCTTTAATTTAATTAAAGTCTGTGTTGACGACCAGCCTTGAGGGGAAACCGCCCCCCCCCCCCCCCCCCCCCCTGAGCGGGTAACCTCTAACTCTGAGCGCTCCGTCCTCTGCCGGCTGCAGCTGTGACCATGGGGGGGGGGGGGGGGGGGGGGGGGTCAGGAGGAGAGCCATCATCGATCACCAGCTGCTGTATCACATCTGGATGTGGCCGGTAACGGCGACAGCTGTCCTCCTGGTGGTAACTGATGGGGCCATCAGAGGCCATTACGGGTCGAACCGCATCCAAACACACCTGGGCGGGAAGGAGGAGGAGTCAATCACTGTAATCTGGCGGGAGGTGAAGGCTGCGGGGGGGGGGTGTCACTCAACTGCTGAAAAACCACCAACTCAGTCAGCGACGCGTTGATGGAGAACAGAATCTGGGTTTTACAGAGTCACCAAACTGAAATAATAAATTAAATTAAAAAAAACACTAACAGTTTTAAATATCCAAGGGCTTCCACGCGCAGGATCATCTGCTCTGCATCACCGCTGATGCTGGTGCCCCCCGGGTCCCTCCAGCGGAGCCGCCCTCCCCCCCCCCCCCCCCCGCTGAGGTGAGGACTCCCGCCAACACCGTCGGCCGTCACCGCGGCCGCGGCTCACTTCCCCCGGTGCTGACGGCGGACCGACAAAGACGGAAACTCCTCAGAAGTTGCTCGCTACTCCTCCGGGAAAAGCCGGGGGGTGGGGGGTGGGGGGGGGGGGGGGGTTCCGGTGAAAACCGAAACAAAAGATTGTTTTTTTTTAAATAGAGGAGCGGAGGCTTACCTGCCCGCGATGCAGCCGCACGAGCGGGTCCGCGGCGTTCTGCTGCTCCGCTCACCTACACTGGATCACTTCCATGACTCACACGCAGGGAGGAGGAGGAGGAGGAGGAGGAGGAGGGGGGGGGAGGGGGGTGAGGTGGTGGAGGAGGGGGGGGGGGCAAGAGCTCTCAGAGAAAGTGGAGGAAGGAAACACTCATCCAGCAGCAGCAGCGCTGCTGTCGCTCATCCTCCATCCTCCTCCCCGCTCCTACTTCGCTTTGATCCCCCCCCCCGCTCCAACTCCCCCCCCCGATCCAGCGGCGCCCCCCACCCCCACCCCACCCCCACCACCAACAAGGTGTCACAAACAGTCTCTCTGCTTCCGCCGCCTCGTATTGGCTCCTTCTTCCTCCTCCTCCTCTTCCTCCATCCCTCTCCAGCCGTCTCTCTCTCTCTCTCTCTCTCTCTCTCTCTCTCTCTCTCTCTCTCTCTCTGGACCATCAGTCTTAAAGCGGCAGCGTGACCACCAGGGCTGGAATTGAACTTTCTGGCCCTCATCTGTCAAAATCTACAGCATCACCCCCCCCCCCCCCTCCCTGTAGACGGTCTCAAAGGGGGGAGTGTTTTCCATCAGTCCTCCGTCTCCATCCATCCATCCATCCTCCGCCTTTAGGGGCCTGAAAAACGTCCTGAACAGACACAGCGGCCCTCCGTCATCTCTGGGGTTTATATACTCGTGCGTCGTTGTTTGTGCGCCGGCCTGCGATTCCACCACCAGCCACCAGACGGCAGCGCAGGCTGTTCCTCTCTGCAGCGCTGCAGCCAGCAGGGCTGAACTTCCTTTTGTTTACTGGATGGACGGAGCCCAGATGGGCTCCAGCAGAACCCCGTGACCCCGTATGGGACTGAACGGGTACGAGCAACGGGTGGACGGATGGATGGAGCTCAGACGAGGCTAGGGTTGGGAATCGAGAACTGGTTCCTGTAGAGAACCGGTTCCTGTAGAGAACCGGTTCCTGTAGAGAACTGGTTCCTGTAGAGAACCGGTTCCTGTAGAGAACCGATTTCTGTAGAGAACCGGTTCCTGTAGAGAACCGGTTCCGTGTGTTTCAATTCCATGGAATCGTTTGGCAGTTTATCCAGCGATTCTCTTATCGATTCCAACCAGCACGAATCTCACGTAATTTACGCAAGTTATGCACAGTCAATTCCAGAAAGCACTTACGTGATTAAGTTACGTCGGTTTAGCACGTTAGCATTGCAGTTGTAAACAACAATGGCGCCCACCAGGTTCAAACGCTCCAAAGTTTGGCTTCACTTCACCAAAGAAAGATGGCAACAAGGCAACTAGCAGTCATTGTAAAGTGGAGATAACAGCGTCGGGAGGGAACACGGCTAACACGCAGAAACATTTGAACACACAACATGCTAACGAGTGTCGTGTTTTTGACGCTTCGGACTGATGGATCTCAACCCAGCAGCAGTAGCCAAGCTAAGATCACCTCTGGTAACTCTGGTTAGTAGCTATCCCGCTGCCTATGTGCTTCTTTGTAAAACACGCTATAACATTAGCGCTATGCTATTAAACGAATGCCTTCTGCATTACATTTAGAAGATGACCGTGACGAGAGAGAGAGTCTGGCTGGTTCAGAGGCTGGAAGACATGATTATTTTACTGCTAAAGAATTGTTAATTCTTCATAGTATTTGCAGATTTGTACTATGAACTGTTCCGTTGTATTTGATAGTATTTATCTTTATTTATTATTATTTTTGAGTGCTTAGTGAGCTCATATATCCTTTTAAAAGGGAGATTTTTTTTAAATTTCTTTTAGGAAAAATCTGTTAGTAAAATGTTCCACATTCTTGTGTATTTTGCACAGTTACATATTACAACAGTTAACACGTTATCCAGGCTTTGGGCCTCTTTTGACCTCGCTGTTGAGTTTGTAAGGTCGTGACTTCTAAGTAAAAAAATATGATGCTAATAAAACTGTTTGTTCTCCTTTTTCCCCAAATTAGAATCGATAAAGAATCGAATCGTTAAACAGTATCGATAATGGAATCAGAATCGGAAAAATTTTATCAATTCCCATCCCTAGACGAGGCAACGGAGCACATAAAGTATATCTTTTATGCGAGTTAAATGGTGAGCATCCGTCGTTTTTACGGACATTGCGGCAAACTGTCAATCTCCTCGACTCGACTCCAAGAAGAAGCAGTGGCGGAAATACGAAGAGGAACAAATCTACCAAGCAGATCAGTCGCATTTCTTATCGATCTGCATCAACGCAGCGTGCAGCTCCATTTGGAGAGAGGTCCACGTCAGGGTCCAGCCGAGCCTGAGGAGCAGCGTTGGGCTGAACCCTGATGCATCCAGGCAAGACGTGATACGACAAACCGTCAGAATGTGTTTTGCACTGACGATCAGAAGTAACGATGGACGACAAAAGAGCACTCCTTCATGCGTGAATAAACTTCTTCTGACCTCAGATTTGTACTTAAGTGATACAGTGATCCCTCGCCAATTCACGCTTTAAGTTCTGTGGTTTTAGGTATTTGCGGATTTTTCAGAAATATATAATGAAAAAAAGAAAAAACCACAGAAGATTCACAGGATGTTGTGCGCGTTCTCTCACAGTGAAGAAATGCTGTGAGCCAGCCTGGCCCCTTTAAGAAGGTAGCCTTATGGGTAATGGTGTGGCCTTATGGGTAATGTAGTGTGTGTGTCGTGGGACGGCAGAAGAAAAAACGGGGTTAGATGAAAAGTGTAGTGAGCATCAACAGCAGCCCAGCGTGTATAGATTTACATTCTCTGTTAACCGACAGGAGCCCAACAATACAACCTGTGTGATGTTACAAGTTCCTGCAGTGCCAGAATAAAGTTCCCGTTTCATGCTGAGAAAACCGGACTTTTTCTTTTGTTGTTGTTAGCGTTGTTAGCTGCTAATTACGAAGCCAAAAGTAGCACAATAGCCAGCGGTTTCTTTACTACGGTTCAGAGACCAGAGGCTGTGAAGGTAACAGAAAGACCACAGTTGAGCCTTTGTCTTGTTTCGCTACTTTTTTGCGGTTTTTAAACATATTTTAAACACATTATTTAGGCTCGGGGAGCTCTGGCTCCAGTTCGTGGATTTTGATGTTCGCTGGGGCGCGCCCATTAACCACGAAAAAGAAGAGATGACTGTAATTAGACAAGATGACACCAAGTGGGAACATGCAGAATTAAAGAAGCAGAGGTCCTCATGGGGAGCCTTGTGGTACTCCACAGGTAGCACAATGCACTTTGAGCTTTTCTCCGTTCACTTTTTTGTAACAGCTGAAATACAAAAAGCAGAAAGCCCATTAAAGACAAATCACTTCATATAAAGTAAGGCCTGGAACGCTCCTGGAGTCTATAATCCATACGTGAACGCGTCCTGGCTGAGACACGTATCCAGCGTTCCCTCGGCGCGTCGGCTGTGCACGTCATTGAAATAACATGCAAGTCTGGCGTAGGTAATATTTGGTATCAATAATGAAGGAAGGAAGTGAACGTGTGCGCCGCCGGTGCGTTAAGAATCAGCCACACGTTGGTCGTCTGTCGTCCGTCTCCGTTGACGTTGAACGTGGTGACGTCACCGGCGTCGGCAGCGCCGCCTCCGTTTAGAGTTTTCAACTCTTCCCACATCAGCTTACAGAGTTGCGCCAACACGGGCGACAGTCAGCCAATGAAACCGCGCGGGGAGGCGGGACTAATTCAGAGCAACGTGGGTTACCCCTAACCCCTAACCCTAGTTTGGTGGCCGTTTATGGAACATTTCAAACAACTGGAATTATTGATGCGGGACAGATTGGTTATCCGTCCCGAATGTCGTCATGATTAAAGACCAATTCCAATTCCTCTCTTAACCCTCAATCTCAACCCTCGCCCTTAACCCTCAATTTTTGGCCCTCAATCTAAACCCTCTAAAGTAAGTGTCAGGTTTATCTTGTGACTCAGAAATGGGACACCCCTTGAGTGCAGTTACGTCTTCAGACTGAAATGTATCAGAGCCGTGTTGTCTCTGTATTTCCTGAAATGACTCAGGGATAACATTGAAAAGAGCGACGTATATTCTCTAAAAATATTAGCAAATAACACAATAGAGGATACATTATTCAGTCCTCCGTCGCTACACAACAAGGTATAGAAGTAACGTGAAGCTAGCTGGGACCGCTGGTCCGGCAGCAAACATCGTAAAGTAAAAAAATAAACGTTACGCAACAACGATGTTAATCCATGAAAAAAATCTCAAACAAAGACAATAAGATGGTTTCGTAACATTTATATCTTTAAGATCTACAAAGACACTTACATTTGTAGCTAGCTTTTTTTGTGACCATCCTTTTTGAATATGCCTTGGCTAAATTACCCAGTGCCTTCTGGGTAGCCCTTACTTCAAAGGATGGTGTCGGAAAATCTAAATTTTGAGGGTGATAAAGCCCTAAAACTTGTCCCTCAATTTGACGTTCTTAGAATCGGGACGGCACTAGCACTTAGCGGGAGCGCGCATTTTTGAGACTGAGGGTTGAGATTGAGGGTTAACTGTCATCGGAGCAATATCGTCAGTCGCCTTCTGTCACCACAGAAGCTCCGTGAGCCCCCGTGTGGTCAGAAGTGGTATTGCTACATAACGTGGCTTTAAGACACAAACAAGACACAAACGTTTTAGCGGCGTGCTCTCTTATCACATTCACGGTGGACTCGTCGCTCATCCCCCCCCGTCAGCGTGGTTTCTCGAGAACGTTAATTTTAAAGCGTGACATGCGGAGATGTGACGCCGTGCTCCTTCTGATGAAGGTGTAAATGAGCCGCTGAGACTCTCAGGACCGCTGGATTCGAGTGGACGCAGCCTTTGATAATCAGCCCAAACTGGATCTGACCAGAACAGGGCCGCGAGTCCGGTTTACCAATTTACAATTCTAACTGTCACAATTTTTTTTGTCACAACATTTTCTGTTCGCTGTAACGTTAACGTTCCCTCCGTCTGTCTGCAGGGGGCGACGTCCACACCATCGCTTAATCGGAACGACGTTTCTGAGTCTCATCAGAGGCTTAAAATAGTCGTTTGTGTTGACGTCCGTCAGTAGCCGCGAGCTGCAGGCGCGTATTTCAAAACTGCTTCAATTTACTTCTGTTTGTTTTCCGTCCGTGAGAAAAGTTTACGCTCCTCACGGATCCAATAACAGACGTGGGGTTGTTTTAAATCTGGAATTTTACTTTCCTCAGTCTGTCGCTTCCTTGAATCTGCTACACGACACCAGCTGAGAAAGCAAATATCCCTTCAAATGAGACTGAAAACAATCTTTTAAAACCAACAAAGATCCTTCCAACTGGAGGTCTCATCTATCTCATCACTTGAAC
>JAGFBZ010002474.1:175000-267601 GCA_018398805.1 Hirundichthys speculiger
TGGATGGATGGATGCTGGATGGATGGATGGATGGATGGATGGATGGATGGATGGATGGATGGATGGATGGATGACTGGGATGGATGGATGGATGGATGACTGGATGGATGGATGGATGGATGGATGGATGGATGGATGGATGGATGGATGCTGGATGGATGGATGGATGGATGGATGGATGGATGGATGGATGGATGGATGGATGGATGGATGGATGGATGGATGGATGGATGGATGATGATGGACTGGATGGATGGATGGATGGATGGATGGATGGATGGATGGATGGATGGATGGATGGATGGATGGATGGATGGATGGATGGATGGATGGATGGATGGATGGATGGATGGATGGATGGATGGATGGATGGATGGATGGATGACTGGATGGATGGATGGATGGATGGATGGATGGATGGATGGATGGATGATGACTGGGATGGATGATGGACTAGGATGGATGGATGGATGGATGGATGGATGGATGGATGACTGGATGGATGGATGACTGGATGGATGGATGACTGGATGGATGGATGGATGGATGGATGACCTGAGATGGATGGATGGATGGACTAGGATGGATGGATGACTGATGGATGACTATTCTGTGGATGAGATGACTGGATGGATGACGCCAACGTGGATGATGATGCTAGCAGACGCTAGCAGACGCTAGCAGATGCTAGCAGACGCTAGCAGACGCTCTGCTTCAACAGAACCAGATCAAGTCTCAGATATTTGTCACCAAACAGGCAGAACATCAGCCGCCGGCTTGTGCAGACGCGTGACCAGGATGTCGGTTTAAATTGTCTTTTTTTAATACATTTTCTGTTCGCTGTAACGTTAACATTCCCTCCGTCTGTCTGCAGGGGGCGACGTCCTAAACCATCGCTTAATCGGAACGAAGTTTCTCATCTCATCAGAGGCTTAAAATAGTCGTTTGTGTTGACGTCCGTCAGAAAGCAAATATCCCTTTAAATGAGACTGAAAACGATCTTTTAAAGCTAACAAAGATTCTTCCAACAGCAGCTCTCGTCTATCTCATCACCTAAACAATCTTTTTTTTTAAATTCTGTCGCTTGTGCGGCAGCAGTTGCTGCTCCAAGACCGTCGCTGATGTCCTGCCCCCTTGGCGTTGGGTTAGCGCACCTGAACGCTCCAGACCGGTGAACTAAAGGAGCCTTCAGCCTGTTTTCAGAGGCGCTCACACTCGCTGATGATCAATTAATCGAGTGGATTTAATTCCGGCGGGAGCGTCGAGGGTTCGCTGGGTTTTTTTGATGCTTCTCCATTTTGTTCAGTCTTTTATTCAATAAACAGCCACATGATGTGATGCGTCAGATCTTTCTATTAACCTGGAAAAGCACCACGTTGTTGTTGTTGGTGCTTTGTTTTCCTCGTGACTGCTTGTTCGCTCCGGTTGTTCTCAGAGGGACCGGTTGGATCGTCTCCAGCCACGCTAACCGCTAACAGAACCAACCCTGGCCCGTTTTCAAACGGAGACGGCGGAAAGCGCTTAGTCTCCCTGTGATGTTCTGCCTCAACAGCTGCAGGAAACGTGGCTCTGGGGAGAGACGCCGATTATTCCAAACCGGTTCGGGTTATTTGTCTGCGTTTGGGGGAAAGTGAAGACATTTCACTCGAAGCCAACATGTTCTGTTCTGTTCTGTTGTTCTGATCCGACCTCACGGGTCCTTCGCAGCTACACAAACACACACCGACCCATCTGGCCGCCGCTCGTTCCTGGAACAAAACATTTGGCTCTGCCTCTTATGTGCTAATCAATGTGAAGAGTCCACTCAACATAATTGATGGATTATGCCCCCCCCCCCCCCCCCGTTAAATTCAAGGGTGTGGACACGCACACACAATGTGCACGAATGGAGCAAACGGCTAAGTGGAAACTGAAGAGGAGGCTGTTATTGTGGAGAATCATTTGCATCTGAATTGATTCCTCCCACTCGTTGTTGTTCGAAGCGAAGCGGGAAAACGTGTTTCCTCTTCAGCCAAACCAGGAGGAACAAAGCGCCGCTCACCTGCTGCTGGACTAATTCAATCCTGAACCGCAGAGCCGTCCATCAAGACCACACTGGCCACACATGATGTTTTTTTTAATTCGGAATTAATTATTCCGAATTAAATAATTCAGAATTAAACTATTTTCCTTCGAGTTTACATGGAAATAGTAATTCCATATTGAGGTTTACATGGAAAAACACGTTTGTTCGGCTTTATCCAACTCGGCTTTAGGTCTGGGGGTTGGGAAGGGTTCTGATTGGATGGGGGGGGCGGACGTCTTTACATCTACCGGAAGAAAACAAACTTAGCAACAACTCGGTTAGCAACAACATTCCACTTATTTTTGACCTGGGTGGCGTCTCTATCTGTGAAACCTCCTTCATTTAACCTGGCCGCTACAACTTTGAAAAGCTCACAATTTTTATGTTTCCTGCCATCTGTTCTTTTAATTATTTCCAGTTCCTCCAAGCTATTTATTAAATAAATCGTCTCTGCTCTTGAACACCGTTTACTGCGTGCTGCCATCTTAAAACTTTGTTTTGAAAACAAGCCCAGCGAGGAATATAAGCGTCATCGCGACAGACGGGCAAGAGAACTAGCATGCGCAGAAAGACGGGAATTAATTTAAACAGGAATGAGTGTAAACATGACCACGGAGTTATTTTATTTGGATTTAAAATCAGAATAAACCAGCCACTTACTTCAGAATTAAGTTTAATTCGGAATTGACATTTTCATATGGAATTAGGGGTTTACATGGTAACTTTTATTTGGATTTAACTTTAATTCTGAATTAAAGAGGAATTAAATGTTCCATGTAAATTCTTACCTTTGCTTTGCCGCCTCTCGTGAGACTTACGGAGGCGGTCCGGCTTTGAGGAGTTCACATGACGAAGGATTTCAGGTGTCCTATCTTCCCGCTCTTCCAGTAAGCATGTCCTAATAGCGCCGGGTCATCATTCCATTTTTCGTTTCACATATTCTGGACTGGGGTAACGATTTATCTGACCACAATGTTGGGAAAATAAATCAGTGTCATCTGCATATACAGTGATCCCTCGCCAATTCGCGGTTTAAGTTCCGCGGTTTTAGTTATTCACGGATTTTTCAGAAATATAATATAATTTTAAAAAATTGAAAAAATCGCGGAAACATCACAGGATGTTGTTACGTATTCTCTCACAGCGAAGAAACGTTGTGAGCCAGCCCGGCCCCTTTAAGAAGGTGGCCTTATGGGTAATGGTGTGGCCTTATGGGTAATGTAGTGTGTGTGCAGGGGCGAAAATCCCTTTTCATTTGGGGGGGGGACAATAAACAGTAAAATTTCAGAGAGTAATTCCTGGGGGGGACATGAAGAAAATGCTCTCTCCCTCTCTCTCTCCTGCTCCTTTGGAACTTGCCTTGCAGGGTTGAGCCCACAGCCTGTTGAATGTTAGAAAAAGTAGTAATAATAGTAGTTGTAGCATTGTTGTGTATCAGTGCATATTCTACCTGTATACAGGTTTTTCAATGTTCAAACTGAAAAATCAACAATGATATTAGGTGGTATTATTATATTGTAGTGTTGTATTTTTTGACAAACAAAATACAACAACATATTACAACTACGCCATTAAATATGGCAACTTAAAAATGTAAAAATAAAATACAATTAAAAATCCCTTCTACATTTAAATGATCAATTGTAACTGTATATTGTAAATGTAAACATTTTGCATCTGCATCAAACTAAAGTACAGTCAGTGCCAATCACACTTAAAACATTTCCACCTTACAGAAGTTCAGCACCACTTTTCTAAACAAAAGAACCAAATGTGCTTCTTCTGGTGCTGCAGGATCCAACAAACTCCTGGCAGATCACGTTAATGCTCAGCTTGATCATTTGCTCGCTGACACTCGGAGCTGCCGGTAGCCCCGCCCGTTAGAAACAGCATGTGGACTAAACCACTTTGAGAAATAGCGGGGGTAACAATGTTTCAATGTGCTTACAATGATGTTTTGGGGGGGACAAGTCCCCTGTGTCCCCCCCGGGATTTCCGCCTATGTGTGTGTGTGTGTCGTGGGATGCGGCAGAATGAAAACGGGGTTAGATGAAAAGTGTAGTGAGTGAGCATCAACAGCAGCCCAGCGTGTATAGATTTACATTCACTGTTAACCGACAGGAGCCCAACAATACAACCTGTGTGATGTTACAAGTTCCTGCAGTGCCAGAATAAAGTTCCTGTTCCATGCAGAGAAAACTGGACTTTTTCTTTTGTTGTTGTTAGCGTGTTAGCTGCTAATTATGAGCCAAAAGTAGCACAATAGCAGTGGTTTCTTTACTACGGTTCAGAGACCAGAGGCTGTGAAGGTAACAGAAAGACCACAGTTGAGCCTTTGTCTTGTTTCAATGCAGTGTCTCGCTACTTTTTTGCGGTTTTTAAACATATTTAAACACATTATTAAGGCTCGGGGGGCTCCGGCTCCAGTTCGTGGATTTTGATTTACGCGGGGGGGGCGCCGGTCCCCATTAACTCTGAAAAATAAGGGAAAACTGTAATTAGACAAGATGACACCAAGTGAGAACATGCAGAATTAAAGAAGCGGAGGTCCTCATGGGGAGCCTTGTGGTACTCCACAGGTAGCACAATGTACTTTCCACTTTGTGATGGTCCAGCCCAGATGCCCGCGAGTCCAGAGATGTTGATGCCAACACGAGGCTGATACAACTGATACAAACGAGGCCAAGCCAGTTACAATGGAAAGGAATGAGTGAAATATTCGTCAATTAAAACAGGTTTTTGAAGTTTGGTATCCAAAAACCTCACAGGTAAAACTAAATGTGCCAAAATGGCCAGTTCCATGCAGGAAGAAGAAAATGAGACATGTGTTCACTTAACGTCACACTTCTGCACACTTCAACTATTGCGTAACAAACTCGAAAGGGGTTAAATATCAGAAACTGTCCTCTGTGATGTAAAATATTCCCTCCAGGCTCAGTCACACTGGGGAATATACTTCCCATTTTTTTTGGCACGTCGGCAAAGTGCCAAAAAGCGTCCTGTACGTGAACAGAAGAGGCTCCGGCGTAGTTCGGTGCAGCGTTTGACCCCAACCGAGCCGTCACAAAGCAGTCCTGCATTTACGGCCTTTACATACGACCGCTCGCTGTGGGCGGGGTCGGTTGTGTTGAACTATGGTGGCGGCCTGACGCAACAAGGCGCCAAAACGATGCCTGTTAATGTTTGTCTCCAAAACTATCCCAACGGCACTGACTTTATGGCCTAACGTGACCTTTCAACAACGCAGATGGTGTTTTTTTCTGGCTGCAACAAAAACAAAAGAGTAACTTCCTCTGTATCGTGTCTTGTATAGACCTTTTCGGGCCAGCCCCCCCGGAAGTACCCCGTCCACCATTGCTGGGTTGTGCTACAGAGCGACACTTTCACCAGCTCGCAGATTAACCAGTGTTTTTCTCTTTCTACAAATATATATTTTTATAATGTCGAGTCGGTCGAGTGGGAATACATGTTCCGTCATAAACTGTGCCAACAATGGCGTGAAAATTCAACAATGGAAGAAGAAAGTATGTGAAATACACAAGCCTTTACTGCACGAAGACTGCCTTGTTTGCAGAACAAGAAGTTAGGAAGACGTGGGTGAAAAATATCAACAGAAAGGACTTTGTTCCAAATGAATACAGCCGGGTGAGTTTTCGTTAACATTCAATCCTGGCCGAAAGAACAGCAGTATGAGGCTACTGTAGCCCTCGGTACTAGCACAAGCCTATAAATCAATGAATTAATGAATTAGGAGAATGATAAAATAAATTAAATATAACGTTAACACATAGCCTAATTTACCGCTAGCGTTAACGTTACAGTAGCATAATCTTTATGACTTGTTGACGTTAGTTATAGCCAGCGTTGCATTTTTCACGTATTCCCACAGTTTTTAGTGTTTGATTATGGGAATAGATCATGCTATTTCCATAACCAGTCATTAAAAACAGCGATAAAACTACCTTCATCTGTAACTGGAGGCCACTGCCTAACATCATCAATCCAAGACATGTCTGCGTTATCAGTAACAGATGCTCCACGCTGCTGTGTTTGGGTTAGTTGGTGGAGCACCGCACACTCCAGTTATGGCTGGGCCACTAGGGGGCGCATGTCCACAATTTTTAAGTCGAAAAGGTCAATATGGTTGTATGTGGTCCGCCCCCCAGTGGAGACCTCAGGTATTACATGTACTGCGGTACGGAGCAGGTTGCGTACGTGGACAGACGCGAGCGCTCGGTCCAGCTGCAGGCGGATCCCCGGGCCTCAGAGGAAGAGGAGCAGCGCTGTAAACACGAGGCGCGTCTGTAGCCGAGAGCTTCACGCCTGAAAGGGATCGGCGCCGTGGTACCTGAGAGAAAATGTCCTGCAGCAGCTTCCTTTTCTTCACCGACAGCGAGGAGAAGTCCCAGAGGCTCGTCTGAGCGAGTCAGACATGACAGAGCAGCGATGGAAGATGGAAGCCGCCGTCTCCCCGGGACTCCTCCACCTCTCCATGAATTATGGATGAACATTTCCTCTCCATGAAAAAACACTTCTGAGTTAGGTTTGTTTCAGCCTGAACAACCAAAGGGCGTGTCTTCAGACGGGCCAGGACAATGTAGGTCGCCTCTGGTCACGTTAATTACGCTCTTGTCAGAAAAATAGAGGATGCAGAACGGTCTGAGTATGCAAATTTACCTCATTTTGTCAAAGAAATTACCACACGTGCAACCGTGACGTGTCAGGTAACCATCTAACGTGCACATACACATTAGATGGTTTTGCCAAATGATGGCACCAACCATGAATGTAAATGAAGACAAAAAGTGTTAAACTTAATGAAAATCAGGGAGAAAAGATCATTACGAGACATGAAGATTTTCAAAATTACCACAGAGATGCCAAACTGAACAAATGGGATCAAAATGGGTTCATTAATATCAAAAGATCTTGTACGACCACAATAAGGTGCCAAAAAACAACCAAAAAGATCTGCGAAATAATGAAAGTGAGACGAAAATAAAGTGGGACTAAAACAACCCGTAAAAAGATGTGAAATGACCGCACGATGATGCAAACATCTGCATCTGCAGGGTTGTGGGTCTTCTCCACACCTGTGACCTTGGTTCCACCTTTTAAACAGAATAACAAGCAGCTTCCCCGACTTCCTGAAACGCTGAGGTCCGGCAGACACGGTGATTTCATGCAGCGACGGGTCGGAGGGCGTGATGGAGTCGGGGTCTTTAAAAGCTCTTTCCTGTCATCTGGACGCTCAGGTGACTTCACCCGCCCACTCAAGATGAAGGCTGTGTGAACGCGCTGGTCATCCAACCGTACGCTTGAGTGCTTCTGGCTCCTCGCTGCCATGACGGTCTTTAGCCCGCCTTCGACCCGTCTCTGCTTTGTTTTATTGACGCGAGTCACACTGAGACCAAAGCAGCGCTCACCGAATTCACAACAACGCAGATAACGCCTGAGAAGTCTCTCATAAGGGTCTCATTCAAAAGTAACGTAGACAAATCACTGAAATTAGCTCAACAAGTCACGTATTATCATTTCTGAACCCATCTGATGGGGTCAGGGTCGGGTCACTGGGATTAAAGGAACTGCTGGAGCCAAATACATCTTTTGTTGTATTCGTGATTGTTTTGGAGATATACTGATTCTAACGGCCGTTAACTGTTTTAGCGGCTGTTACCTGGAGTTAGCACTCGGACCACCGGACCGGGCATAAAAAGGAGCGCTGGACGCTAGCAGCTCCTCTAGTACACCAGATTTTTCCTGGTGTACTGAAACTTGAATTTCCCCCTTGGGGGATTAATAAAGTATTTTGAATTGAATTGAATTGTTTTGCCTTCTGTGTCCAGAAGATGGAGCTCTGCTTTTTGTTTGTGCGTCACGGTATTTAAACCTGGACGTGATTGATGCCAGGTGAGCAATTAGGAGGAGAGAGCAAACAGTTTTCAACAGTAAAGACGTGTTTGGAGTTTTGTTATCATTGGGTTGGAATTTAATATTTGTTAGAACTTTTAAGCATGATTAGTTATTATTCTGGACTAATATCCAAATATAAGGAAAACTCTGGACATTTAATTTTTTGTTACGAACACTCACGCATCAAAACTACACAAAGGCCGGTTGCTCCCACCTGTAGAGCTACAGGTAGGCTCTACAGGAACAACATCAGTCTGATTTAAATCAGTTTGTTCATCTAAAATAGGAGTTTTTGTATCGCAGAGTTGGTTGTGGTGTTCCACAGGGTTCTGTACTAGGACCGATACTTCCTACTAAATCCGTAACGGATCTCTCCCAGATCCAAGGCACATCCTGTGAGATGCAGATTGATTTTTTTGAACTAAAAATTAAAAAAAAAAACACGACACAACAACATAAGGTGCAGTCTGAATTGTGACCGCGAGGCTCATGGGAGTGGTGAACATACAAGCATCTTTCCAGCATCTTTCCAGTCGCCAGTATGGGAGCACTGGCTTCCCCGTCCAGATGGTCCACATCAAACCCAAACGTTGCCCATCATGGTACAGCAGAGGTTACGGTGCAGTTGAGGCGCTCGTATGTCGTCGGTTCGATACTGAAGCACAAGTCAACGTATACACAGGGACGGGTATTCTTTTAAATGTTTCCACGTCGATACAAAGACCTTGTTTTGGATACTAAAACCTGAACCATAACTTTTTCAGTTGCAGAGTATTAAAGTTTCACCACGCAGGCGGTTTCAGGAGATGAAGAAATTATAGAAAGTGGTTTTTAAATACAGAGATCTAAAACTGGGTAACAAGTAACCCGCGGACAGCTGACAAATCTTCCTGCGTCGTGTTCCAGTCCAGAATCAATTCAGACCAGTTCAGGAACCTGGACGGGTTTTACCTCTGACCTTCACAATCAAAAGAAACCGAGCATTAGCCTCTTCAGGGATCTTTTCCGTCCCCATTGGTCATTTACAAAAATGTAAAGAGTAGCTGCCAGTAAAGAGGCAGATATCTGGAACTGAAACCATGGCGACTGTTTGTTAAAAACTCATGACAGCAGACGAAACGACGAGTCTCCGACGCCGGCGGTCTCCTCGACACCCTGAGAACTGACTATTCTGCACATTGGAACGCCACAACAGATGTTTTGCTTCGTTTCTCTCACATTTAAGATGATGATTCATCATGGCGACGCTGTGAGGAAGTCAGGGAATAGATTTATTTTTTAAAAAGCTGCAAAAATGAATTATCGGTTATCTTTTTTTCTTTTGACAGTGTAGCTCGAACAAACTAACCCGGACCCCAGAGATGTGAAACTGTCTCATTAGGACCAGATTTTGGTCTCCCGCCTAAAAATGTCCTGGTGAAGGAACAAAAACACGACGAGCCGATCTCTCTCTCTCTCTCTCTCTCTCTCTCTCTCTCTCTCTCTCTCTCTCTCTCTTCTTCAGCGCGAGCGTTTGTTTGGCGGCAGGCCTTCTCAGATGAGACATGATGCTGTCACTTGGATTTCACAGCAGCTGCCTCAGCGGCGCTGAATCACCGTCTGAGTCTCACACCAACCCACACTGCAGCTACAGCGACTTCACTGCAATCGCTGCTGTAAAACTGCACCGTTCTGGTTCTGTTCTGTCTGTCAGAGCTGCTGCTGAAGCTCAGTCCATCCACAACACCTTTATTTAAACAAAACGCATCAATAACCTCTCTCTTTCTGCGCTACCTGCATCTCCAAACGCCTGCAGCCGTCGCTGCTTCGCAGGAGGATTTAAGGGGAAACTGCTTCACTCACGAGTGCGTAAATCATCGCATAGTTTGATTCTCCGCAGGGGTCCGAGCAGTTTCAAATCCTTATTTTAATCTCTGTTAAACGTTCAGACGGCATTTAAAGTCACGCCATGTTGCAAAACCACCTCTGACCACATGGGGGCAGCATACGACAAACAGGCGGAGCGTCACAGCGGGAGGACGCCCGTCGTGAAAACGTCGTGATGAAATCCTGCGTCGTGGCGCCAAATCTGTGATCCTACGTCGTACGTCAGCGACGGCTGTCTCCAAGTTCGAGCAGAAACCGCCCGAGTTAACCCTCCGAGCGCCAGACGTCCTACGACCTCGTCTGCTGACCGGCCGATTAAAATTCAACAGAAAACGATGCGTTATTCAACGCCACCTCCCTCTTCTCCCCAACGCCAGATGCTGCACGCCGTTCAGACGCCGATGAACGAACTCGGCGAGGGTCCAAGCACGTAAACAAACGTCTACGCGAGTATTAATGTCATCTTCTTCCCACGTTCGTCAGTATTTCTGGTTTTTATCCAACCAAACATGTTCCAGGGTTAAGGTTCAAAAACACGTCTCCAGATCGCAGACGTGTTTTTGAAAATTGATAAGTAGTTAGATATTAATATTCATCCCTTCACGTCGGCTTTAGACGGCTGCCAACAGAGGCTACGGTGAAAATGGTGCCATTTAGAGATAAGATAATCCTTTATTCCTCCCAGAGAGGAGAGATTCACAATGTTGCTGCAGCCAAATAACAGAATAATAAACATCAAAAAGAGGAGCATTCAGTTCCCAGAAATATAAATAAATCTAAGAGGTGGAGAATATACATAAATCTGTAGAAAGCATAAATATAAAGATATTCAAATATAGAAATAAACACCGTAAACGGTTCACTGTTGAGTTGATTTCCCGGCAGGAAAAACCTTAAATTCACAGTTTTAACTGACTGCTAACAGAGTTGCTCTGTGATGTTACACTTTAATAGTGAGAACCATAACGGCGCACAGCAGTTTCAGTGTGTACTGGTACGTGCACGTGTGCGGTCTACTGGGACTGGGTCTGATTAAAGAGTCCACAGCAGCAGGAAGAACATCTGCAGGAACAGCTGCTGGACCAGCTGCAGCAGGAAGAACATCTGCAGGACCAGCTGCAGCAGGAAGGACATCTGCAGGACCAGCTGCAGCAGGAAGGACATCTGCAAGACCAGCTGCAGCAGGAAGAACATCTGCAGGACCAGCAGCAGCAGGAAGAACATCTGCAAGACCAGCTGCAGCAGGAAGGACATCTGCAAGACCAGCTGCAGCAGGAAGAACATCTGCAGGACCAGCTGCAGCGGAAGAACATCTGCAGAGACAGCTGCAGCAGGCTGCAAAGGACCGCAGGACCAGGCAGAAGGAAGAACATCTGCAGGACCAGCTGCAGCAGGGAAGGACATCTGCAGGACCAGCTGCAGCAGGAAGAACATCTGCAGGACCAGCTGCAGCAGGAAGAACATCTGCAGGACCAGCTGCAGGAGGAAGAACATCTGCAGGACCAGCTGCAGCAGGAAGAACATCTGCAGGACCAGCTGCAGCGGGAAGGACATCTGCAGGACCAGCTGCAGCAGGAAGAACATCTGCAGTACCAGCTGCAGCAGGAAGAACATCTGCAGGACCAGCTGCAGCGGGAAGGACATCTGCAGGACCAGCTGCAGGACCAGCTGCAGCAGGAAGGACATCTGCAGGACCAGCTGCAGGACCAGCTGCAGCAGGAAGGACATCTGCAGGACCAGCTGCGGCAGGAAGAACATCTGCAGGACCAGCTGCAGCAGGAAGAACATCTGCAGGACCAGCTGCTGGACCAGCTGCAGCACCAGCTGCTGGACCAGCTGCAGCAGGAAGAACATCTGCAGGACCAGCAGCAGCAAGAAGAACATCTGCAGGACCAGCTGCAGCACCAGCTGCTGGACCAGCTGCAGCAGGAAGAACATCTGCAGGACCAGCTGCAGCAAGAAGAACATCTGCAGGACCAGCTGCAGCAGGTAAAACATCTGCAGGACCAGCTGCAGCAGGAAGAACATCTGCAGGACCAGCTGCAGCAGGAAGAACATCTGCAGGACCAGCTGCAGCAGGAAGAACATCTGCAGGACCAGCTGCAGCACCAGCTGCTGGACCAGCTGTCAGTGGTGTCCGTAGAGGCCTGAAGACCCTCTCAGGACATAAGGACGACCTGAATCTGTTTTTGAACAGATCTGACCGGGAGCCTCCACCGGCCCCGTCTACCCAGCTGCAGTGTTCCCCAGGTGCCACCCCTCCGAGTCCCCCCTCCCACTGGATGACACACCACCCTGGATCCAGGTCCACCGCACCCCTCCACCCTCTCTGAACGCCAGGTGAGGAGAACCCCAGAAGGAGGAGAGCTGCGGGTCCTGATGGTGTCGGTCCTCTGGACAGTGTGGGGTCTTTAGCACTGGCACCCTAAAGGAAATCAATAGCTACAGACCTGTAGCACCTGATGAAGACTCTGGGGAGGCTCCACCCCCTGGTGAGCTCATCTATGGACCAGCTTCATCCTCTCCATGGTTCTTTGTAAAGACCTGCCATGCTGTGGATTCGAAGCCCTTGGTGCCAGGTTAGCGGGGCTAGCTCGTCCATCAGCCCAGGAGGTCTATAACATCTCTTCGTCCTTGTCTCCTCGATCCCAGCAGGAAGTTCCTCATCTCCTCCATCTCCACACCTCCCAGCAGTTGTCGGGTCTCCTGCTGTGTAGCTCTGACGCGGCTAAGCTAACCAGCTAAACAATGGCAGGCATGCAACGCTGGTGGGGTGTGTCATCTTACTCCCATCCTCTAGGTGGCAGCAACACGGTCCATTTCAAGCTTTTTCCAGACACGACCACTTCTGGTAAACAAAGCAAACAAGCCGAAACAAGGAGATACAGAACATTGATTTTATTTCATTTTCTACCTTCAGTCACGGTGTATCACTGAGTGGACATCACATAGATCCAAAACAAAGAAGCTGCACGTCTATCCTTTCACGACTGATGCGACGTGGGTAAAAAATAAAAGCAGAAAGATCTCTCTGCGCAGAGAAGATGGACCACACTGATCCGGTGTGATGGGGAAGGACGAAACTGGGAAGAACCTCACAAGAAATTCCAGGCGACGTTCCTGACGAAGCTTTGTTGAAAAGCTTCGCTGAAGTTGGCGGGAAAGGCACAGATCTGCAAAAGCCCCGGATGACAGCGAGTGCTGCCACCTTATATTTGATGTCATCCACACCGTTACCAGGCTCTGTGATGGTCCGGGGTCGTATCAGTAACCCGTATCAAAGCTCATCTCCACTTCTGTGGCGGCAGCATTGACGCTAAGATCTAAAACGACATCTTTCACAGGGAAATCCACGCAATTTTCAACAATACAAAATAAAACCATACGGCTGAGGAGGAAAACGGGTACGGCTACTGGTCCAGTACGCTGTGGTCCAGACCCACCTCCAACAGAGACACGTTTGCAGGAAAGATGGGCGTGTCTCTGCGGTGCACTACCGCCACCATGTGGTTCTGAACGGTAATTTACAGCTCTGTCACCGTAAAGTGGTAAAAACGTCCCAAAAATCCAAAAATGTATGTGTATTAACCATGGGTGAGGCTAGCCCTTTTTTAGGGGTTCCTGCTCCCCTAAATTGAAATTCAGCACCCCAAAAACCTGCAGTAAGAAATGTTGTTATTCTAAAATTTTAGTTAACATTTGACAGGCTTAGATAATGTCCAAAACTTAATCCATAGTTTGTGGTTTAAGTTTATATTTTAAGAATGCAAATGAAAACGACCTCGCCTAATGGTATCGTCCTCTTCTCACTAACGTTACTTCTCCTCTTCGTTGACCGTTTACCAGTTAGCACGTTAGCTCAGTTAGCATTTCAAATTTCATTGAAATTTTCAAAGATTTGCATGTTTTCCAGTCAGTTTTTTTTCCCAAAAGATTATGCTCTTCTCTCATAAATGTCATAATGATTATCCAGAATTATTTTTCAATAAACTTTTTTTGGTTTTGTGTGAAAAAAGGTGGGGTTGTGGGTTGTGGTGGGGCTCATTGGGTGCTCAGCACCCCTAAAGCTCTGACCCCTAGGATCGCCCCTGGTATTAACAAATAAAATTAAGCTGATTAGGAAACACGTGAGATGTCTTGGGTTGGTAGAGATCTAAAAGTGGAAGTAGATTTTAAAATCCCTTGTTTCTGAGCTTTGTTTACGTTCCAGCAGCTGACAGATGAAGTCGTCCTCCATCTCGGTGAGAGGAGGCGTCACGTTTGTACGTACGAACGTCTCTACATACGGAATTTTCAGGTTTACGACACGTCTCGACGGGAAAATATTGCCTCTTGTTACGAAAGAAATTCTAGGAAACGAAAGGCAAAAATACAGTAGAGCTGCTACTCGCAGCTCCCAGAGTTTACTGAACGTAAACATAGCTGTAGCTGCTCTGCTATTGGTTACCGGTTAGCATCTTCCTGGCTATCGGTTAGCATCTTCCTGGCTATTGTGATACTTAAAAAATAAGTGTTTTGTTAAGATATTACTACTTTTTGTTGCCTTTCCCCTAAGAGTCCATTTTTGGCATTGCAACTGTATTTTATTTTGTCAAATTTATGATAAGCGATTACAGAGAAGCACACAATGATATGCTGTTTCATCAAATGGACACTTGGTGGCAGCACTGACCAGCAGCGTCACTGGGACTCTTAAGGAAGCTCAGAGGAAGTTGGGCTCATAATCCCGTTGAATGGAGAATTAGCAACTGTTGTCCTGCGTCGCTGATTTTTGGACATTATTTTCAATATTTTCAGGTTAGTTACTCATCTTTTATGTGACTACAGATGTTTATAAGCTAATATGAATCCCCGGTGATGTGTGGTCTGTAAGCTAAAAGTGTGTAAATCGGACGGTATGTGACTATTGTAGTTGAGAAAATGGCGGCCAACGTCCGCGCTAAAATTCATTTCGTTTGTTTCTTGCGGCTCCTGGGCATTTGTGTGTGTGTGTGTGTGTGTGTGTGTGTGTAAAGCAGTTATGTGTATAGTACAATGTTCGAAATGAAGTCAGCTAATGATTTGTGTTCTTATAGTGTAAATGTAATATAGCTTAACTGCACACAAGATTTATAAAATCTATAAAATCTATAAAATGTACAGTTATTACAAAAATACTCTTGATGAGAGGACAAATATGACGTGTGTATAAGGGAAAAGTGCATATATGATTGATGATAGAACGTGATTTAAAGGGTAAATGTTTATCTTTGGTTTTATACAGATTTTGATAAGTTTATTTTTGGAAAAATATGTAAGTAGATATTTATGTGAAAACAGACCTTTGAAAAACATATTGGCTTCATGTTATCCAAATGTGGATGTAACCTGTGCTTCAATGCAAAGCAGACAAAATAGCAGAAAATAATTTATGATTGCAGTTACAAAGTTAAAATGTAAATGAAAATAAACATAATCCCATTGAATGTAGAATTAGCAACTGTTGTCCTGCGTCACTGATTTTTGGATATTATTTTCAATATTTTCAGTGTTCTCCTATCAGAGGATTATCAATACATCTGCCAGCGGAGACCTAGCCGCTACACTATCAGCTAGCATCTTCCTGGCATCCCATTAACATTTTAGGAAAATTCCATGAAGTTTCGTTGAAAAGAATCACTCAGAAAAAGTGTTCACTAGTCGGGCTATCGCTCACTATGATGATGTTTGACTTGCACTTTTTTGAAGGTGTTAAAAGCCGACAAAAACAAACGTCCTTGGATCGGTTCTTTAAAAAACGTCAGGCAGAAACCGCTGCTGAGAGAGAAAAGGTGACGACGATAGCAGTTAAAAGGCAAATGAACGTAATGTTTATTCTTTACTTCATTCTTTGTTTTTTATTATGTACAACTCTCATTTTATGTTTATTGTGCAGTAATCTAATTGCAACATGTATTTGTTACATGATTTGATGCATTTTTATTATTTATAAACAAATTAATGTCTGAATTTTGGGGGGCTTGGAACGGATTAGAGCATTTGTATGGAAACGCGTCTCTACTTACGAAATTTTCAGGTTTCGGGTTACGAAACTACTTCCAGAACCAATTAATTTCGTAAGTAGTGGTACCACTGTAGTAATCTGATACAAGTAGGGATACTTTTCTAGTATCGACGTATTAAGCGTTTAAATGCTCTTTGTTTGATACGTCGTAGCGCCGCCGCCACTCTGCTGTTTCACGTAAAATCTGTGATTTTACAACAAAACCACAATTTCACGTTAAGACGTTATGCTTTTTCAGAAGCAGATATTTTGCTGCAAAAAAATTGTGATTGAAGTTTGTGATTTTACAGTGAAATGTTGCGATTATACGGCACAATGTGACAAATTTATTGGTAACTTTTATTATAAAATAATACAAGTTCACACAATCACAACAAAATGTTTTTTTCTCACAAAAAAGGTAAAAAAAAAAAAAAAATCTGGGTATATCAATGATTGTGATATAATATAATAAAGCTGAATTACCCCAGAAGTTCTGTTCAGGTATTAAATTCAGCCGCAAAAAAAGTACGGCAGCACTGGTGGACGTCCAATTTTCAAACTAAAGGCTTTAAAAAAAAAAAAAAAGCAGATCCCTGTGACCCTGTATAGGACAAAATGGGTATAGATGCAGGATGGATGGATGGATGGATAAACAGAACATTAAAAAAATTATTTGTCAGATTAATCGCGAGTTAACTACGAAAATCTGGCGATTAATCGCCATTAAAAATTGTAATCTACTGACAGCCCTAGTTTTAACTAATTTATTGTTTCTTGTAGTTTTGACTTAGAGTCACCAACTGGAGTGAAGTCATCATCTCAGTCCGCGTTGTTTCCGATGAGTCCATTAATTTTCCTTGTGTACGCAGTTAGCAACCTTCCAACCAGAGGACTCATAGGTTCATGCAGACTTCGGACTTGTGACTCTTAACACGGGTGACTCAGGAACCGACCAGCTCCAACCTCCGCCGCCGTGTTGCCTCTCCGTGACGTCAGCGACGCCTCTAGTTGGCCAGCTCAGCGTGTCTCAGTCTGAACTGTACAATTAAAAAAATGCAAAAAGGAGTGAACGAAAAGGCTGGTTGAAGCCGACGACTCAAACACTGAAAAAGGCAACAGCTGGAGCCGAAACGAGCTGAACAAAGAAGACTCACTGAGCACTGTTGCATGCTGGGATGTGATCAGATTGGAGAAGCGTGTAGAGCTGCTCTCTCAGACTCCACTGCTGACACCGTCTTCAAAACGCACAGGAAGTGCTCAGAAATGTCCGATAGGTTCTGCAGAAAACCTCCATGAGTCTACGGATGTCAGTGTCTCTACGTACCTGGGGGGGTTGTGATCAGATGGGCTGACGTCCTGAGCACCGATAGAGGAAGGGCAGAACTGGCGTCGGCTCTGCGTTCTCCATGTTCTCGATAAGGTACTTCAGTGGCACCAACAGACAACTGCGCCAACTCTTCTGGGGCCTCCAGATCCAGATCTGCAGGCCGAGCTAATGGGACGTGCCTCAAAGAGCGTCTTCAAACGGAGAAACTCCCGGGGACGGGGACTGGCGACGCCTCTGTGGTGACGGGGCTGAACATCGGGGTCCACCAAGTGCTGGAGGAGGATCTGGTTCTCTCTGCAGGTCCCTGTAAGTCACGTTTCCAACGGCGCCGTCCCCTGTAGTGTCGAGTACTCGGTACCAGAGACTTGCAACTGGTCTTCAATGTCTCCAAAGTGCAGGGGAGTCCTACAAGACCACATACGAGACCAGCAGCTGTGGGGAGAAACCCTTCCAGACCACCACGTACCGGGTCTCCATCAAGCCTGTGGTTTCGTACAGTTTGGACCAGTGGGAGGAGCTTATGCTGCACTTCAGGGTCAGCGGGTCCAGGGACCAGCGCTGCACGGATCCACTTCAGGTGGCCGACAGTTTGTCCGAGGGCCAGCAGATGGATGCGTCATCGTTTCAGAACCGGTCCAGAAGGACCAGAGCTTCTCTGACGTCGTCGTCCAACCCACGATGAGCAATGACGCCGACTGAGGCGACTCCACCGTCAGCGAGGGCGTCGTTTGAGATTAAAAAAAAAAAACTGTTTTTAGCAGGTTTTTTAACACCCAGCTTGTCTTTGCTTTGTTTTTCTCAGCTACGTTTTTGTCCCAACATTTATCATCCCGCTGAACAACCGGAGACCACAGCGACATCATCTCCCATCAGCCTCCGAGTCCATCAGACTGAACGGGTTTCTTAAAAAAAAAAAAAAAAAAAAAAACGACTATTTTTTCAGCTCAGGTTTTTCTTGCTCCTTAAAAAAATCAAAAACTTTTCAAAACTGCACATGAAGACAGACAAAAAGAGAATATAAGTTTGAGTGACTGAAGCCTCCCCAGAATAATAAAATGTAGAGCTGCTGAAGGTGTTTTTAATCGTTTTCTTTGGCTCCATATATAGAAATCTGTCAAATAAAATCTTTTTTTTTTTTTTTAAAGAAAATTAAAAAAATTCTATCACATTTCTACATTTCTATCATTTCATGTCAGTCTTCATAAATATTAAATGAAATCAGCCCTTTTTTTTTTCTTTCATAAACTGATTAATTTTGTGTCCATTAATCAAGAAATAATCAGCTCCAGTCACAAACTACAGATAAATATAAATGTGGTATTAACTTGTGTGAAAAAAAAATCGATTTGGCGATATATCGCGATTTTCGGCCGCCCAATATAATATTGATTTTCAGCTCCTAATATCGATTTCTTTTAAGGAAAATTGTTTAATTTTCACATTTGAATTGTTTAAAATTTAAATGTGCAAAAATACTAATAATAAACAATAAATAGGTTGCTTTGAAGCAAATAGTTTTGACTCAATTTATCCTCTGAATGATCAATATCATCTGATGAACATATACAGAAACTTGATTTTTCATCTCTACTTTTAATTTTGATATTAACTGGGTAGAATATCGCAATATATCGTGATAATATCGCATTGTGACACAAGTATGATACATATCGTATTGCGAGGTCCTTGCTAATATTCATCCCTGGTATTAATTCAGTCAATGAGCAAGTAAAATAATAACGATAAATGACGTTGAACGGCTGCAGGAAAAATTGATTTTTGACTGTAATAATTGAGCATAAATTGATCATTTCCCTCGTAGTCCCAAATGTCACATCCTGATAATCAAGAACCAACCGGGTCATGGTTCATTAACCCGCAAACTTTAATGTTATTTTGGTTGATTATAAAACTATTCAGATGATGTGTAAAGTACATATTAATTTAGTTATATGTTAAAGTTAATAGTTCGGTGGGATCTGTTAAAGGATCTTTCAGTGAAAAATTAATTATTTGAACCCAAACGGGGTTGGAAAAAAAAACTATTAGTGTTTTAATAATCTGATTACATTATCATGAATTGTCTGAAAATCAAAAGAAAAAAGAAAACAAACAAAAAAAAAAGAAAAACAAGGCCGAGGCTCGTTTTCACGTCCACAAAACAGAAAGGAATAAAGCAGCAAAGCAGCATTTGATTTGTATTCAAATGAGAAGTGTACAGAGGAAATTGGATTTCTCTTTCATTTCAGAAAATGAATTTCCTGAAAGCAGATAGCGTCGAATCATCCGGTGGCGTTAATATCCAGCTCTTACCGTTCATCACAAAGGCTCCGAGGAACTTCTGCACCTCGCCGCCGCAGATTTCCATTTCAGCCGCGGCGCTCAAATAACGCCTCCGGGACCATTTAAGACGCTTTCGTGACAATTTTTAATTCGCACATGAAAGGCGATAACAAATCAAAGGAGTCTCTGCTTTAAATTCAGGAGAAAACTCGCCTCTGCTTTCTGAACCCGGCACGTCTACGAAGCGGGTGGATCTGGGCCTGGGAGCGACCCGGCCGGACCGGGATCGCTGCTGGAGCCTGAACTGGGATCAGGTGTTCACACGGAGGTGAAGAATTCAACAACACACAAAGAAAAGAAGGAAGAACAGCAGCCGTGAGGTTCGTCTCTCTGTAACACGACTCTACCGCTTTCTGCTCTTACGCAGATCAACAAGCTTCTATCGTCTTCAGAGATGTTCTGGTGAGGCGTGGTTCTGGTGAGTCATGGTTCTGGTGAGTTGCGGATCTGGTGAGGCGTGGTTCTGGTGAGGCGTGGTTCTGGTGAGGCGTGGTTCTGGTGAGTTGCGGATCTGGTGAGGCGTGGTTCTGGTGAGGCGTGGTTCTGGTGAGGCGTGGTTCTGGTGAGGAGTGGTTCTGGTGAGGCGTGGTTCACACCAGCAGATGCTTCTCATGAACAAAGTCATGACTGTCGTGACTCAGGTGGGGAGGACATAACATCTTATGGCAAATTATTGCAGCAAACCAGTTAATTCCAAAGGGTTCACATACTTTCTCGCCACTGAGGGGGACTGAACCCATGTCACCCGTGTGGACTGGGCCCGACCCATGAGGCCCAACCAACGGGCCATCCAATGAGCCCAACCAATGTGTTCAACCAATGAGCACAACCAATGGGTCCAACCAATAAGCCCAACTAATGGGTCCAACCAGGCCCCAACCAATGAGTTTAACCAATGGGCCCAACCAATGTGTTCAACCAATGGGCCCAACCAATGTGTTCAACCAATGGGCCCCATCAATGGGCCCAACCAATGAGCCCAACCAATGAGTTCAATCAGGCCCCAACCAATGAGATCAACCAATGGGCCCAACCAATGTGTTCAACCAATGGGCCCAACCAATGTGTTCAACCAATGGGCCCAATCAATGGGCCCAACCAATGAGCCCAACCAATGAGTTCAATCAGGCCCCAACCAATGAGTTCAACCAATGGGCCCAACCAATGAGTTCAACCAATGGGCCCAACCAATGTGTTCAACCAATGGGCCCAACCAATGTGTTCAACCAATGGGCCCAACCAATGGGCCCAATCAATGAGTTCAATCAGGCCCCAACCAATGGGTCCAACCAATGGGTCCAACCAATGGGCCCAACTAATGGACCCAACCAATGAGCCCAACCAATGGGTCCAACCAATGGGCCCAACTAATGGACCCAACCAATGAGCCCAACCAATGGGTCCAACTAATGAGCCCAACCAATGGGCCCAACCAATGAGTTCAACCAGGCCCCAACCAATGAGTTCAACCAGGCCCCAACCAATGAGCCCAACCAATGGGCCCCAACCAATGGGCCCAACCAATGGGCCCAACCAATGAGCCCAACCAATGGGCCCAACCAATGGGCCCAACCAATGGGCCCAACCAATGGGTCCAACCAATGGGTTCAACCAATGGGTTCAACCAATGGGCCCAACCAATGGGTCCAACCAATGGGTTCAACCAATGGGTTCAACCAATGGGCCCAACCAATGGGCCCAACCAATGGGCCCAACCAATGAGCCCAACCAATGAGCCCAACCAATGGGCCCAACCAATGAGCCCAACCAATGGGCCCAACCAATGGGCCCAACTAATGGGCCCAACCAATGTGTTCAACCAATGGGCCCAACCAATGTGTTCAACCAATGGGCCCAACCAATGTGTTCAATCAATGGGCCCAACCAATGTGTTCAACCAATGGGCCCAACCAATGTGTTCAACCAATGGGCCCAACCAATGTGTTCAACCAATGGGCCCAACCAATGTGTTCAACCAATGGGCCCCATCAATGGGCCCAACCAATGAGCCCAACCAATGAGTTCAATCAGGCCCCAACCAATGAGTTCAACCAATGGGCCCAACCAATGAGTTCAACCAATGGGCCCAACCAATGTGTTCAACCAATGGGCCCAATCAATGGGCCCAACCAATGAGCCCAACCAATGAGTTCAATCAGGCCCCAACCAATGGGTCCAACCAATGAGCCCAACCAATGGGCCCAACCAATGAGCCCAACTAATGGGCCCAACCAATGGGTCCAACCAATGGGTCCAACCAATGGGTCCAACCAATGGGCCCAACTAATGGACCCAACCAATGAGCCCAACCAATGGGTCCAACCAATGGACCCAACCAATGAGCCCAACCAATGGGTCCAACCAATGAGCCCAACCAATGGGCCCAACCAATGAGTTCAACCAGGCCCCAACCAATGAGTTCAACCAGGCCCCAACCAATGAGCCCAACCAATGGGCCCCAACCAATGGGCCCAACCAATGGGCCCAACCAATGGGCCCAACCAATGAGCCCAACCAATGGGCCCAACCAATGGGTTCAACCAATGGGCCCAACCAATGGGCCCAACCAATGGGTTCAACCAATGGGCCCAACCAATGAGCCCAACCAATGGGCCCAACCAATGAGCCCAACCAATGGGCCCAACCAATGGGTTCAACCAATGGGCCCAATCAATGAGCCCAACCAATGGGTCCAACCAATGGGCCCAACCAATGAGTTTAACCAGGCCCCAACCAATGAGCCCAACCAATGGGCCCCAACCAATGGGTCCAACCAATGGACCCAACCAGTGAGCCCAACCAATGGGTCCAACCAGGCCCCGACCAATGGGCCCAACCTATCAGCCCAACTAATGGGCCCAACCAATGAGCCAAACCAATGTGTCCAACCAATGAGCTCAACCAGGCCCCAACCAATGAGCCCAACCAATGGGCCCAACTAATGGGCCCAACCAATGAGCCCAACCAATGGGCCCAACTAATGGGCCCAACCAATGAGCCCAACCAATGGGCCCAACTAATGAGCCCAACCAATGAGCCCAACCAATGGGTCCAACCAGGCCCCAACCAATGGGCCCAATCAGGCCCCAACCAATGAGCCCAACCAATGGGCCCAACCAATGAGCTCAACCAGGCCCCAACCAATGAGCCCAGCCAATGGACCCAACTAATTGGCCCAACCAATGAGCCCAACCAATGGGCCCAACCAATGAGCCCAACTAATGGGCCCAACCAATGAGCCCAACCAGGCCCCGTCAGTGGACGCCAGGCTACCAGGAGCTCCTGAACCAGTCCCTCCCTCAGGCCCGACACAGGCCTCCTCAGTCTTTTATTCTTCATGCGAGTCTGCAGAATTGTTCTTGGTCTCCCCTGTCCAGGACCAGTCGGGTTTGGGAGACCCTACCAGGGCTAGTTGCCCCCGACAACACAGCTCCCAGGAACAGTCGGGCACGCAAACCGCTCCACCACAGGAAGTCACCGACTGAGGTGGAGTTCCGGCCGCCCTACGGACGAAACGCATTTCAACCACTGAAACCAGTCGCTGCTCCTCCACATCGAGTCATTAAAATAATGACCACTGGCCGTTGATCAGCTGTCAATCAAAAGACCACACCCCAATTAGGCCCAAATTTGTGGCTTCATATGACTTTGGCGAATTAGGTACACGAACTAAACCCTGCACGGCCGCGGTGAAGCTACTGCGATGCTACAGATCTGAACAAAGAAGCTACCCCTTCAACCCGAGCCAGACTGGAGCATTCAGCGCCACCTGCTGGACCAACCCAGCGACACCAACCACCCCGAAGAGCTCAGAAGAGCTGAAGCTGGAAAAAGCTCGGTGGTTAGAGACTTGTGACACCATCGGGACCATAAACAAATGTGTCTGACGCAGGTTTACAGCGTGACGAACACGTGTCGCCTTTGTTGCTTTTAACAGAAGAAAACCTCTACGGGGCGCAGCAGTAGAGGTGGATCAGAGGCTGAATGAATAAAGACAAGGGTCGCTGATTTATTTTCATTTATTTTAAAGGTCCACCCAGTTCGCCGTGTCATGAATTTACACTCAACCACAACGGTCTCGTCAGAAATACTCGACACAAAAGCAGCTAAATTAATTTAAAGTCTAGATCGCTGCGCTGAAGCTCGACAAACTTCACTGGTGTTTTTTTTTTTTTTTTTTTTTGTGTCCGTGCATCGTTGTGTCTTCATCACAGTGTCCCAGAATTCAACACGTGCGCAGGAGTTAGAAGCAGTCCAACTCCATCCAGGACAGGATCCAGGGTGAAGCTCTGCAGCGCTTCCATGCAGACGAACCTCCAGAGCAGCTGTTTCACGGGTCAAACCGGGTCAAACCGGAGTCTATAAAACCTGCAGGACGGGTTTGACAGTAAAGCACAGATCATCTCCCTCGAACCCAAGTCTGCTGCTCCTCCTCCGAGTCTGAATGTAAAGTCCGCTGCTCGATTCCCGGCGGTCGGTTGTGCAGTCGTGATGTGAAATAGATGCTCAGAGGTCGTCGAGTCGGCCGTCACTTGTTCCTCCTGAAACAACCCCAAAAAAAAACATAAAAATTAAAATAAAATCACTGCTCTGGATGTGAGAGAGTGAAGAAAGAAGTCTGAAGCTCCAACATTCAGGGACCCCGTCTACAAATATAAAACTTTGTGGGTTTCAGTACGAGACAAACGCAATCTGACATGAAAAACAGCTGAACTTTGTTCATTATTTATGGAGCAAAAATGAACCCGAAAAGAAAATCGTGGGGGGCAAAACTAAGAACCTCCTCAGTGGCAGCCTGGATGATCATCAGCTCGTCATGATTTTAGCAGGTGCGCGTCAACACAACGCCCAGAGGGAAAGACATCAGACTATAAAGCTGTTTAGATTTCAAGATTTTACAGTGGTGTGCCTCAGGGCTCTGTACTGAGACCTCTATTATTTTCCTTGTACGTAAATGGCCTTTTTGTAAATATTTCTAATGCTCGTTTTCACTTTTATCCAGATGATATGATTATACAGTCATGGAAAAAATGATTAGACCACCCTTGTTTTCTTCAGTTTCTTGTTCATTTTAATGCCTGGTACAACTAAAGGTACATTTGTTTGGACAAACATAACGATAACCACCAAGATTGCTCATAAGAGTTTTATTTAAGAGCTGATATCTTACCATTTTCCATGGTTTTCTTGATTATAACCTAAATCACTTAAGTTTTTACATCAATAGCTATGGCGTTGTACTGCCAAAAAACACTGCTTTTATGCATTCAGTGTTTTCTTTTGTCTGTTTTAGTCACATGATGACGTTAAGTGGTACCAGGTAATAAAATGAACAAGAAAGTGAAGAAAAAAAATGGTGGTTTAATAATTTTTATATATACCCATTTATATATATATATATATATATGTATATATATATATATATATATATATATATACACACCCAGTTATATGACCCAAACGTGAAGCCGCTGCGCTGTTCGTTCCCAAAGCACCTTTCAAATGCAGGTCCCAAATGTTCGCACAGAGTTTGGAAAAGAAAGCTTTTAAATATGCTGCTCCATCCTCTTGGAACAATTTTCAAACGGAGGTGAAACTGACAGAACTCATTACTCTGGGTGAATTTAATTCAACTCTACGGGAAAAGAGTTCCTTCGATGGGTGTAATTGTTTTAACTGTTTTATTTGATTTATTCTGATGGTGCTGATTGTTTGTTGATTTTAACTAACTGCTGCCATTGTTGGCCAGGTAAAAAAGAGATTTTAATCTCAATGAGACTCACACCTTCCCAGGAGTGGAGGTGCCAGCGGACTTAAACTAACTAAAAATTAAATTAACTAAAAATCCCAAGAGCTACACCTGAGAGCTCACAGGTCTCATAGAGCGGGTTAACTCTCAGAAGATCATCCAACCAGTACAGTCGGTTCAGAGGAGCTTCCAGAAGAAAGCCTCTTCTGTCTCAATAAGAACATGGAAGAACTTCTGGAACAACATCCTCCGGACAGATGAGACCACAACCATGTCTGGAGGAAACACGTCAGACCCACAGTCAAGCACGGTAGTGGAGGCATGATGACCTGGGGTTGCGTTGTATTCCTCCACAACCACGTGAGAGGCTGACGGAGTCACACAGGAAAGCGCTCCTTCAGTTTAAGCACTGAATCATGGGGGTTCTTAGTATTGCCCGCATTATTTTTTTCTACACACGAACCACTGACTGCCGATACGGCGTGACTGGACAGACCTACGCCGCCTCCTGCTCCGACGACCCGGCGAAGCAGGCGCGTTTCCTCTCGGCGGCCTACTTGGCGGCGGGCTCGCCGTCGGGCCTCATGCTGAAGGGCTCCAGGCGCTCGCCCTCCGGCAGCATGTTGTTGAGCCGCTCCATCAGCGGCACCGTCTGGTCGATGCCCATCTGGATGCGCCGCAGGATCATGGACATCTCGTTGACCTTCTGGATCTGCTCGGCGTACTTAGCGTAGCGTTTCTGCCGCTCCTGCATGATGCTGAATAAGGTCTCCACCGACAGGTCCATCTTAGGGGGAACGGAGACGACAACAGCTTGAATTTAACGGCGCTGCTGTGAAAACAAGACGTTGAGTCTTAGGGTCAATTCCAATTCCTCCCTTAACCCTCAATCTCAAAAATGTGCGCACCCGCTAAGCGCAAGTGATGTCCCGATTCTTAGAAAGTCAAGTTGAGGGACGAGTTTGAGGGCTGTATCGCCCTCCATGTTGAGATTCTCCAGCACCACCCTTGGAAGTAGTGCTGGGCGATATGACGATACATATCGTGGGGACGATAGAAAAGTGTGTATCGTGCCATTTCTCTTCTATCGTTTCTAACCTAATTTTATCAATTATTACAGCAAATATGTAATTAAATAACCTGCAATGATAAATTTGATAGAATCATATCTACTTCTACAAAGTAGCCTTTTATGTTTTCACTTTTATTCATGGTTAATGCCTTAAACAGAGTTCTCTTCAACCCTGATGTTTACTTTAGACACTTTATATTTGTTTGTAAAACTTTGCACTACAAGGTTACAGATTTCAGAAAGTTGAAAAATAATTTGTGTTTATTTTTTATAGCTGAACTTCAGTGCAAAAATGTGTTTTTCCTCTCAGAAACTGTTGTGCACTTTAAAAAAAATGTGAAAGCTACTGTACCTCTGTACCTACCTGTTTTTTGCTGCACTAAAATGTATGTTTGTGACAGTTCAGCTAAATGTCCTTTCAAAATAAAGTTGAAAAGTAAGCAATTAAATTTTTGTCAAACTTTTCAGAGAATAACTGAAAACATACTTTATTATGGCATTTCGTGATATATATCGTTATCTTGATATAAAATAGACCATATCCCCCAGTACTACTTGGAAGTAAGGGCTACCCAGAAGGCATTGCGTATTTTCACCAAAACGTCTTCGAAAAGGATGGCGCCGAAAAAAGCTAGCTTCAAATGTAAGTATTTTCATAGGTAATAAAGATATAAATGTTACAAAACTATCTTATTGTCTTCGTTATATATATTTATATTATCTTCTTCTTGTTCTATGTCTACTCTCCTTCTTCGTCGTCATTTTCTTGACAGACTGGACGTAGCTTTGGCATCAAAATGCTGACGTAGATTAAACTCTTTCACGACTGACACACATTACACAAAAGTTATACTTTTGCGCATCAATTTTTCTTTTCTTGGACATGTTGAAAATCGTCTCGCTCATAGCTGCTGTTATTGTTGTGGGTAACGACGAAATGCATGATGGGAGATGTAGTTTATTGTCATTCAGTGCGTTTACATGGGGCATTTAATTCCTCTTTAATTCAGAATTAAAGTTAAATCCGAATAAAAGTTACCATGTAAACACCTAATTCCATATGAAAATGTCAATTCTGAATTAAACTCAATTCCGAAGTAAGTGGCTGGTTTATTCCTATTTTAATTCCGAATTAAATAATTCCGCGGTCATGTAAACACTCATTCCTGTTTAAATTAATTCCCGTCTTTCTGCGCATGCTAGTTCTCTTGCCCGTCTGTCGTGATGACACTTATATTCCGCGCTGGGCTTGTTTTAAAAACAAAGTTTTAAAATGGCAGCACGCAGTAAACGGTGTTCAAGAGCAGAGACGATTTATTTAATAAATAGCTTGGAGGAACTGGAAATAATTAAAAGAACAGATGGCAGGAAACATAAAAATTGTGAGCTTTTCAAAGTGGCCAGGTTAAATGAAGGAGGTTTCGCAGATAGAGACGCCACCCAGGTCAAAAATAAGTGGAATGTTGTTGCTAACCGAGTTGTTGCTAAGTTTGTTTTCTTCCGGTAGACGTAAAGAAAATGTGATATTGTGATATATATCGTTATCTTGATATAAAATAGTCCATATCCCCAGTACTACTTGGAAGTAAGGGCTACCCAGAAGGCATTGCGTATTTTCGCCAAAACGTCTTTGAAAAGGATGGCGCCGAAAAAAGCTAGCTTCAAATGTAAGTATTTTCATAGTTAATAAAGATATAAATGTTACAAAACTATCTTATTGTCTTCGTTATATATATTTATATTATCTTCTTCTTGTTCTATGTCTACTTCTCCTTCTTCGTCGTCGTTTTCTTGACAGACTGGACGTAGCTTTGGCGTAAGGGGTGTCCCATTTTTAAGTCACAAGATAGCGCTTACACTTACTTTGGAGGTCCAAAGACTGGGGGTTAAGGGCGAGGGTCGAGATTGAGGGTTAAGAGAGGAATTGGAACTGGTCTACACGCGGCTCAATCCAACCTCCTTGATCCGCTTCACGAGAGCGTTCTGGTCGAACGCCACGGCCTCGGCGCACTGGTGCAGGTGCTCCTGGTACCGGATGCAGAGCTGCAGCACCTGAGCGGCGTCCAGCCTCTCCAGACTCACGCTGCTGGGTGACGTCTGGCCGCTCAGGACTCCTGCGGGGAAGGAAGACGAGGTAAAAGGCCTCAGACGGACGTGCTGGATCTAGTTTGGATCAAGTTCGAAGCTGCATAATGAAGTGAAACACGTGAAGGAGCCGGCGGACGGAGTCATCCAGCTGTTTCAGCATGAAGCACGAAAGCAGGAAATTTGACCCAATGCAGCATGACAGGTGCTCTAAACCAGTGGTTCTCAAGTGGTGGGTCGTGACCCAAAAGTGGGTCGCAGACCTGTTTTCAGTGGGTCGTGGGTCTTTGCCTGGGAAAGGAAATGCAAAAAAAATGCGTGTCATTCATACTCCTTAGCAGTAGATGGCGATAATGTCCTGTAATGTGAGTTGACACCTGCCAGTTTACACCATAGAAGAAGACCTGCAGAGTTTGTTTCCATATGTTGAGCAGGTGAAACACAGATACATCGATGAATATATGAGATATGGATTTTCTTATCTTGAAGACTAAGGTCAGTGAGTGGTTATTCAGTTAAAACTATATATTTTGAGTTCTTTTTGAAACTACTGCTCAGTGGTTGCACTGTTTTATTTCATGTTTGTGTATAAAAGCACTGTTGAGTCTTAAAAATGGCTGTTACTGAAATGTTCTGATTGTTATGTCAGCTTTATGATTAATGCTTAAATAAGTGACTAGATAGTTTTAATAGGAAATTGTTATAAATTCAGGAAGTGAGTACTCAGCAAATGCTACATATTTGAGTTCTTTTTTAAACTACTGCTCAGTGGTTGTACTTTTTTATTTCATGTTTGTGCATGTTGAGTCTGTTAAAAAAGGCTGAAGTTACTTAAGCGTTTTGGATTTAATTAAAATGCAGCTAATTGAGCACCAAAGGTAATATTTCCCACTTGAAGTCATTTTGGTTATGACTTTTGTTTACCAGTAAACTTATTTTTTTGTGTTGGCATTCTGTGATATTCTATTCTACTATCTCCGATTCAAACTGCACGATCTTTTCATTCAATACATTTGAGAAGTTGGAAATGTTCCTTGATTTGGGTCACGGCTTGCCATTAAGGGTGATGGTGGGTCCTGAAGCCGGACCAGTTGAGAACCACTGCTCTAAACAACTCCACAGAATATCAACGCCTCTTGCACATATTTTATTTTGAGGCAAAAAGCTGCCTGGGAAACCAGAATATTTGCTGTGGGTGAGCACCTCTGGACAGCCGGTCAGACTGGTCTCTGAAAGCAGCTCTGAAGTTCATGACGTCAGCTGGGACACGGATGGAGATACCTTTCAAGAGCGGCTGAAACGTGGGTATCTCCTGAAGCTTGATGACGTCGGGGTCGTTGTGGATGTTCCTCATGGCCTGTGTCCCCGGAGCCACGACCACGATGTCATCCATCTTTGCCTTCTGCTTTGCTGGGGACGGCACCACTGCAACAATTCACATGATTTTAGTCATTCATACCTTTGAAATCAACACTCTTCCTCCAGACCTCCTGCCTGGCAGTTCCAGCATCTTCTACACCAGGGGGGTCAGACTCATTTCCACTGAGGGCCACGTCAGCATCACGGTTGCCCTCCAAGGGCCAGATTGACAGCATGAGTGTAACAAAATGCAACGTAAATCAAAATAGATTAAACTACACCTTATTATAATGTTAAATAACAGTTTCTGTATTATGTATTTAAGTTTCAAACATTTAAGTCATTATTATATTAAACTCAGGGTTTGTGGTTGTAAGAGTATCCATTATTGGTTTCAGAATTGGTTTCAGAAGCAGAAGCGGTTCTTTGTTTTTTCTTGCAGGCTAAATTTAGCATACTTAGCTCCGTGTTTGCTGTCAAAATGCCGACGTAGATTAAACTCTTTCACGACTGACACACATTACACAAAAGTTATACTTTTGCGCATCAATTTTTCTTTTCTTGGACATGTTGAAAATCGTCTCGCTCATAGCTGCTGTTATCGTTGTGGGTAACGACAAAATGCATGATGGGAGATGTAGTTTATTGTCATTCAGTAAGTTTACATGGGAAGTTTAATTCCTCTTTAATTCAGAATTAAAGTTAAATCCGAATAAAAGTTACCATGTAAACACCTAATTCTATATGAAAATGTCAATTCCGAATTAAACTTAATTCCGAAGTAAGTGGCTGGTTTATTCCCATTTTAATTCCGAATTAAATATTATATATAATAATATAATATATAATATATAATATATAATAATATATATAATATATACACTCATTCCTGTTTAAATAATTCCCATCTTTCTGCGCATGCTAGTTCTCTTGCCTGTCTGTCGCGATGACGCTTATATTCCGCGCTGGGCTTGTTTTCAAAACAAAGTTTCAAGATGGCGGCACGCAGTAAACGGTGTTCAAGAGCAGAGACGATTTATTTAATAAATAGCTTGGAGGAACTGGAAATAATTAAAAGAACAGATGGCAGGAAACATAAAAACTGTGAGCTTTTCAAAGTTGTAGCGGCCAGGTTAAATGAAGGAGGTTTCACAGATAGAGACGCCACCCAGGTCAAAAATAAGTGGAATGTTGTTGCTAACCGAGTTGTTGCTAAGTTTGTTTTCTTCCGGTAGATGTAAAGACGTCCGCCCCCCCCCATCCAATCAGAACCCTTCCCAACCTCCAGACCTAAAGCGGAGTTGGATAAAGCCGAACAAACGTGTTTTCCATGTAAACTTCAATTCGGAATTACTATTTCCATGTAAACTCGAAGGAAAATAGTTAATTTCGGAATTATTTAATTCGGAATTATTAATTCCGAATTAAAAAACATCATGTAACCGCAGCCAATATGCCCTTTAAAGCGGTGTAAGCTTATTTTAAGTCTTAAAATATTGGTTTAAAATTTAAGCCAATAATGTCCAAGCTCTCGAGGGCCACATAAAATGACGTGACGGGGCCACATTTGGCCCGCGGGCCTTGTGTTTGACACACGTGTTCATTCTGATTAAACGCTTATCACACTTTTCTCCACCTGTTCCAACCTGCTTCAACATCTTTTCCACATTCTCCATTATTCTGGACTGTTGAGCCTCCATCTTCTTTATCTCTGCTCCCTGTAGCCTCACCGTTCCTCTCTATTAGATATACAACTGTTGAGGATCATCCTCAACATCCTCTTCATAACACATTTGCAGGGGTTAAAAAAAAAAAAAAATATTCTGAGCCTGAACTTTTGTGCGTGCGTGCTGAAAGTGGGGGTTGTTACTGCAACATGGTTAGCTAACACATGTAGCGTTTAGGATACTTTTGATAAAGTTTTGCTGCAGCTTACAAGATGACCTACAGTCACAAAGTGACATGTTATAAGGGAATGTGAAATTCAGTCAGGCAGGATCAAATCTGGATGACAACCAATCAAGTTGAGGGTTTATGACAAAGGCCATCAACTCCAAATATTATGCAGCATTTGTGTTATTCATTTTGTAAAAAAGATAAAGTGTAACAGTGAACTGTAGATAATACTGGAATTTTAAATGGCAACATTTCCATAATCCATTTGCTCAAAGGAAATAATGGTAAATTAAGTTCTAGTAAATTAATAGAAAATATATCAATAAAATAACTATTCAATTAACAACCAAAACATTAAACTATTTTTTTTTAAACTCTGGTGTTGTTTCATGTGGGTTCAAATATCTGCACGTTGATTAGAAATCAACAGTTTTGCCAGAGCTACAGTTGTGTTCAAAATAATAGCAGTCTGTTCAAAAAATTGAGTAAAGCCCAAAATCCTTAAAATGGTTTTTATTTCCATGCATTGGGAACACTGCACATTATATTCTAAATCAAAACATGAAGAAAAAAGCAGAAATTCTTTACTCACTTTACAGAAAATGAAGAAAAATTAACATTGGGCTGTTCAAAAAAAATAGCAGTGTCTGCATTTTACTTTACAAACTCAAATATTTACTGTATAAACTGAGAAATATTCAGGATTCAGCATTCCTATGAATCACTAAACTAATATTTAGTTGTATAGCCACTGTTTCTGAGAACCGCTTCACATCTGTGTTGCATGGAGTCGACCAACTTCTGGCACCTGTGAACAGGTGTTCCAGCCCAGGATGATCAAAGACAGTCTGAAGTTACCTGTGAGTACTGTGACGATTAGACGACACCTGTGTGAAGCTAATCTATCAGCAAGAAGCCCCCGCTAAGTCCCACTGTTAAAAAAAAGACATGTGCTGAAGAGGGTTAGGGTTAGAACACATTGGCTGGCCAAAAGAGAAATGGAGAAACATTTTGTGGACGGATGAGAGTAAGATTGTTCTCTTTGGGTCTAAGGGCCGCAGACAGTTTGTCAGACGACCCTCAAACACTGAATTCAAGCCACAGTCCACTCTGAAGACAGTGAAGCATGGTGGTGCAAGCATCATGATATGGGGATGTTTCTCTCACTATGGTGTCGGGCCTATTTATCACATACCAGGGATCATGGATCAGTTTGGATACATCTAAATACTTGAAGAGGTCACGTGCCTTATGCTGAAGAGGAAATGCCCTTGAAATGGGTGTTTCAACAAAACAATGACCCCAAACACACCAGTAAGAGAGCAGCTTCTTGGTTCCAGACCAACAAAATTAAAGTCATGGAGTGGCCAGCCCAATCCCCAGACCTTAATCCGATAGAAAACATTAAAAATGCTGTTTCTGAGGCAAAACCAAGAAATGCAGAGGAATTATGGAACGTTGTCAAATCATCCTGGGCTGGAATACCTGTTCACAGGTAACTTCAGACTGTCTTTGATCATCCTGGGCTGGAACACCTGTTCACAGGTGCCAGAAGTTGGTCGACTCCATGCAACACAGATGTGAAGCGGTTCTCAGAAACAGTGGCTATACAACTAAATATTAGTTTAGTGATACATAGGAATGCTGAATCCTGGATATTTTTCAGTTTATGCAGTAAATATTTGAGTTTGTAAAGTAAAATGCAGACACTGCTATTTTTTTTGAACAGCCCAATGTTCATTTTTCTTCATTTTCTGTAAAGTGAGTAAAGAATTTCTGCTTTTTTCTTCATGTTTTGATTTAGAATATAATGTGCAGTGTTCCCAATGCATGGAAATAAAAACCATTATAAGGATTTTGGGCTTTACTCAATTTTTTGAACAGACTGCTATTATTTTGAACACAACTGTAATTTCTATTCAGCTATTTTTTTTTTTTTGTTGCATAATTTTCCCAGAGGTTGGGAGAGCTTCAACAACAAATCGTGCTCTGTGATGAACGTGCACACTCGGTCAGTTATTTAAAAATTATAATTTTAAAAAAAGGTTATTTGTCTGGCTTAGTTTGGAGCCACTGGGTCACGTGGTGTGGAACCACATAAAAAAAAAAAGAATTTTTCATTTAAACTATTAATAAACAATAGAATAAACATTCAACCACTATAAAAATGAAGCCTGTCTTATTTAATTCGGTTATTGACACAATTCGGCTTAGGTTTGGCGTTACAGTGTCACGTGGTTTGGAAACTATTTCAAAACAACTACACACAGCAAAGCACTGAGCGGACGTTTGTGGAGTTCCCAACCTGAATCTAACTTCACTGACATCGGTCTCGACTTGAGACCATTTTAACATCGCGTTATTCATCAACATACGTCCTCCACGCTGTACGAAATAACGGCATCCTTTCAGACGCCTGCCTAAGGATCGAAAAGCCAGATGTTTTGATGAATTTCTCATAAATCTGAGGAGCAGAATCTCCGTCTCACCCGCTGAGCTGTAGTCCGGGTGTTTGTGCTCCGCGTCTCCGCTCTGCTCGGCTCCCATGGCGCTGACGCTGCTCCACGAGCTCTGCCGACGTTTCAATACTTACCAGGTGGGGCTCACCTTGTAAACCAACGAACAAAAAACAAAAAAACACCTGGACTGACGACAAAACAACAATGCGCTTCCAAGCTAAACAGCAGCGACTGCTGAGACTTGACAGCGGTTTCGAGACGCTTTGAAGTGAATTAACTACTGAACAGCCTTTAACACAGACCGTAAAGATTATAACTTAAAGAAATAAACAACGTTACATCTGAAATATACAAATCAACTCCACTGCTGCTACCATTTCGCTTCACTTCCGTAAATACTGAACTGCAGTCTGCTTCGTTAGTGGTGATGTCATTACCGCCCCCCGCAGGCAGGGAGGTGTCATTACACTCCGGTAATATCAGAACCCAGAGCAATATTGATGCTCATAGTTTTAAAAGTCTGGTCGTGCTCACAAATAAAACACATAGGCTACTTGTAATCAAAGTTATATATTTTGTTTCTCAATTTGTGATTTTGAGACATGAAGTCATAATTTTATGTGAAAGCCAATGTCTTGTGACAAAATGTGATTTTTACTACAGAAATGAGCAATTCGACAAGCCAACAAAAACTTGGGAATTTTTGTTAAAAAGTCATAATTTTGTTTAGGAAAAACCAACTAAAACTATTTTATGTTAAAATGGGATTTGGTGAAGTTTGAGTTTGATTAAAATTCACTTTTTACAACAAAGTTGCGATATTGCAAAATTATAGATTTTTAAATTATAAATATAGATTTTTTTTTTTTAGGACATAAAGTCATAATTTTTAAGTCTAAAAGTTTTATGTCAATAATTTGTTTTTTTTTTTCAACAAAAATGTGGAATTCTACCAATTACGACTTTACATCAAAAAGTTGTGAATTTTTGTCAAAAGGTCACAATTTTGTAAAATTGTGGTTTTTAAATGACACAAAATTGTGACTTGATGTCAAAAAGTAATGATTTTACACAAATTTCAGAATTTATGACAAAGTTTTTGGCGTTGCAAGATTGCAAAATTTTCCAATTTTACAACAATTTTTGATTTTAGGATCAAAGTCATCATCTTATGTCGAAGTCAATGTTTTAAAACAAAATTTTATGATTTTAATAACAAAAATGTGTAAGTCATAATTTCACAACAGAAAGTTGGGAACTTTTGTTAAAAAGTAAGTTTTTTTTTTACACAGTAATGATTTAATGTTAAAATGTGATTTTAGAAAATCTGCAATTTTAAAAACCACATGTAGTGATTTTTGGACAGTTTCAATTCTGTCAAAAAGCTTAAATATTTAGTTCAAAGGTAACAGTACGGCAGATTTTGTAATTAAAAAAATATTGAGACTATAAGATGAATTTGTAGTTATATTATATTGTAAATAAGTGTCATTTAACTGTGTGCCTTTTTTATCTTGGTTTGAGCACCTTCCTCCAAAACTACACAACAAACTTGTACCTGACAGGCCTCTAGGTGGTGCTATCACAGGAAAATTAACATTTTAGATCACATGTCCAGAAACTGGCTAGATTCCTTTGAATCTTTAGATATAAAATCATAGATATTCTAGTTAAATTTCTGTTTCAGTCTGCATCCAGATCCAGATCCAGTTCCAGACTTTTGTTTCTCTCTTGAATACCAGAAACAAATGACCTTCACCTTGTCCTGGTATGGAACGCCAACCAGTCTAGTCCAGGTGTTTCTGGTCCAGAGTGGTGCTCCAGTTCCTCCTGGAGCTGGATCCTCTGGGAATCTAAACCATCCGTTTCTGGGATTAAAGGTGTTTCATTGTCACAAAACTGATAGTAGTCCGAAGCAGCTCAACCAGTTTTTAGTTTGAGAATACTTCAATACTGATCGTGCTCATGAAAATGTACTAAGAGTCTCAACTCCACGTTTCAAATTTCTGGGTGTGGCTCCAAGATGGTCTTTGACATGTATCCTGATGTAATAATCCAAAATTAGTAAATCTTGATACTGACAATCAGGACTTGGTAAGAACATCAAATATCGATGAGATTTTGCCCACAACGGCCATATAAACATAAAAATTTGGTAAAACAGGGTTATATAATGGCATGTGGAAAGAACACAACAAACTGAAACCAACTTTCCAGCAGGGGGCGCTACAGTTAGCAAAGTTAGGCTTTTCTCATGTTTTTGAAGATGGCTCCCTCCACAGATCATGGAGTCGCGGAGCTCCATTCTGCTAACGTGCGCCCTCCACTCCAGACTGGTAACGTGCGCCCTCCACTCCAGACTGGTAACGTGCGCCCTCCACTCCAGACTGGTAACGTGCGCCCTCCGCTCCAGACTGGTAACGTGCGCCCTCCGCTCCAGACTGGTAACGTGCGCCCTCCACTCCACACTGGTAACGTGCGCCCTCCACTCCCGACTGGTAACGTGCACCCTCTGCTCCAGATTGCTAACGTGCACCCTCTGCTCCAGACTGGTAACGTGCGCCCTCCGCTCCAGACTGGTAACGTGCGCCCTCCGCTCCAGACTGGTAACGTGCGCCCTCCACTCCAGACTGGTAACGTGCGCCCTCCACTCCAGACTGGTAACGTGCACCCTCTGCTCCCGACTGGTAACGTGCACCCTCTGCTCCAGACTGGTAACGTGCGCCCTCCACTCCAGACTGGTAACGTGCGCCCTCCACTCCAGACTGGTAACGTGCGCCCTCCACTCCAGACTGGTAACGTGCGCCCTCCGCTCCACACTGGTAATGTGCGCCCTCCGCTCCAGACTGGTAACGTGCGCCCTCCACTCCAGACTGGTAACGTGCGCCCTCCACTCCAGACTGGTAACGTGTGCCCTCTACTCCAGACCAGTACCCTGCGCCCTCCATTCCAGATTGCTAACGTGCACCCTCCACTCCAGACTGGTAACGTGCACCCTCCACTTTAGGCTGGAAACGTGCGCCCTCCACTCCAGACTGGTAACGTGCACCCTCCACTTTAGGCTGGAAACGTGCGCCCTCCACTCCAGACTGGTAACGTGCGCCCTCCACTCCAGATTGCTAACGTGCGCCCTCCACTCCAGATTGCTAACGTGCACCCTCCACTCCAGGTAGCAGCTTCCCCTGATACAGTATTCTAACCTTTACCACCTGAGAGTGGAGGTCAAGTGTTTCCAGTCTAAATTGGAGCGACTTCCCATTTCTTTTTTTTGGGCGCTAGTGGCCTTTATTTGTCAGTGAAGGTAGATAGGAAGGGGGGCAGAGAGAGAGAATGGGTAGAAAATGCAGCGGTCGAGCGGGAATCGAACCCGTGACCGCTGCGTCGAGGGCTTTAGCCCCTGTATACGGGTCACCTGGTCTAACCACTCTGCCACCAGGCGACCCAACAACTTCCCATTTCTGTATATTTTGTCAAATCAATGGAAGGCCCTGTGGTCTTCTACATACCATTGGAACAGGTGATTATTTTAGCTAACATCTTTCCATCTTCTTAAAGCAGTCTGACCACTCTCTGACCACTCTCCTCTAGCATCAATGAGGAACCTGAAGAACTGCATCTCACTGAATATTTTCTCTTCTCCCGGACAGTCTATGTAAACCGAGACATGGCAGATCAGCAGCTTCTGAAATACCAGCCAACAACCAAGCAGACATACCACGTCTGAGATGCTGCCACGGCGTCAACGGGTGTTTATTTTCTTCAAAGGGATACATATATTGAAATGACATTTCCACAAGATGAAACAAAAGAGCTCAAAATGTTAGGCTAAGAGCATGACTTAAAAGTACGAACCACTTGGTGGAGTAAAAGGAAGTTATTAATATACGAACAGTCCACGAGGGATAGAAACCTGACCGGAGAACCAACATGCTTCAAAACGTGAAGCAAAACTCAAGTTAATTAACACTTATCTTATAAAACAGCCTGCGGCAGAACAGAGGCCATCGTTTAATATTCAGCAACTCTTCTCTGCCTAGACAACTACTGAAGAGATAAAAACACAGAGATAACAACTAAACACGTTAAAAGGAACTGGGAAAAGCAGTTTTGGCCTCATGCAGATGATTCCAGAGTAAACGAGTCCCGTCCTCTGTCCGTCCCTGCTCCTCTCGCCGACCGGTTTCCCGTCGTCATCTTCAGCGAGAGGATACGGACGCAGGTCCAGGGTCAGAATACGGCTGAACATGCACTGGTCAAACTGGGAGGAAGAGGAGGAGGAGAAACCGGCCTGACTGCACTGAGACGCTCTGAGGAGATAAAACTTCCAACCTGAAAGGTCCTTACGTCTGAATAGACTCCCAGCAGAGCGTCGGCCTTGGAGAAAAACTCCTCCTTCAGGGAGATGACGATGATCTGCATGTTCTCCCTGGACTCCTCTCTGATGAAGCTGGTCACCTGAAAAACACAAATATAAAAGCTGGGGGACCTCCATAACATTTAACTAAAAAATTAACGGGATTCACAGAGGAACACGGGAAACCTGTCACATGTTCAGAGCGAGACGTTTCGTGATAAACGTTTGCTCATTTTGAATTTGACGGCAGCAGCACGTCTCAAAGAGCTGGGAGGTGGGCAACAGAAGGCTTAAAAAAGAAGAAACACTAGGAGGAACATCTCCAACTAATTCGGTTAATTGTTCTTCTAATTGGCTGTTAGAAGAGCATATTAGAGGCTGAATGTGTCACAAGTAAAGATGAGAAAAACCCTCTGAAATTTATGGAACAATTTCAGAATATTTCTCAGTGTAATCGCTGCAGAGACTTTGAATATCTAACTAGGGCTGTCGCGGTAACCGCAAAAATGAATGACCGCGATACGAGGAAGCCCGCCGCCAAGGTGCATTGTGGGCCACCGTCACCACTAGTGCTGGGCGATATGACGATACATATCGTGGGGACGATTGAAAAGTGTGTATCGTGCCATTTCTCTTCTATCGTTTCTAACCTAATTTTATCAATTATTACAGCAAATATGTAATTAAATAACCTGCAATGATAAATTTGATAGAATCATATCTACTTCTACAAAGTAGCCTTTTATGTTTGCACTTTTATTCATGGTTAATGCCTTAAACAGAGTTCTCTTCAACCCTGATGTTTACTTTAGACACTTTATATTGGTTTGCAAACTTTGCACTACAAGGTTACAGATTTCAGAAAGTTGAAAAATAATTTGTGTTTATTTTTTATAGCTGAGCTTCGGTGCAAAAATGTGTTTTTCCTCTCAGAAACTGTTGTGCACTTTAAAAAAAATGTGAAAGCTACTGTACCTCTGTACCTACCTGTTTTTGCTGCACTAAAATGTATGTTTGTGACAGTTCAGCTAAATGTCCTTTCAAAATAAAGTTGAAAAGTAAGCAGTGAAATTTTTGTCAAACTTTTCAGAGAATAACTGAAAACATACTTTATTATTGTATATCGTGATATATATCGTTATCGTGATATAAAATAGTCCATATCGTGATATATGATTTTTTCCATATCGCCCAGCACTAATCACCACCGCACTGAAGATGTGTTAAAACCATCGGACGAGGACGCCACTCTGACTTCGGACATCAGGCTACAGATGTGCAGTGTTCTCGAGGAAGAAGTACAGACCAGCTGCCCTACAAAAACTTTGGCAAAGGCCTGCTTGCTGGACCGCAGATATCGGGGCAACAGTTTTGATGAAGACACGGAGGAGACAAAGTGCGACGCTGACTGAGGAAATATTAGACATGGAGGAAGGAGGGAGCGGTGCCTGTGCGTCAGGAGTCCTCGACGCAAACAGCGGCGCCACCAGCGGCTAAAAAGAAAACCCTTGGAGACCTTCTGAAGCCAGGGACAACCACCTTCTGCAATCATACCCAAGAGAGTTGGCGCCAACACCGAACTCACCCGCTACCTCCAGGAGGACCCCATCCACTTCCAATCCAGACCCACTCGCATGGTGAAGCGACAACCAGGGTAGATTTCTCCTCCTCTCTAAAATCGCCCGCAAGTACATGTGCATTTGCGCGACGAGCGCACCGTCGGAGAGTTTTCAGTGCAGCTGGAAATATTGTTACCCCCTCTGATCCTCTCTGAAACCACATAAGGTGAATATGCTGGTTTTCCTCGCGCGCAACAAGGACATGACCCAGGTATAAATCATAGGCTATTTTCTTTATAGGCTCAAGGACAATTTATTTGTTTTTTTTTTTTTCAAAGTTGTCTAGTGCCTAGTACATCTCATTTAGTGTCTTAAAAAAAACGAGCACTTGTTTTTCATTTCAGTAAGATGCTGTTTTTTGCACTTTAAGATTCAGCCCCTAAAGTCTGCTGAATTATTTTTAGTGTTTGACAATTAAAATTTAAGTTATATAAAGTTCAATCAGTTGAAGGAGAAACAATGTGTAGCCTGTCTCTAATGCATCTATTCTGTTTGATCAACATTCAATAAACTAAAAAGTGTTATAAAATTGTCATGTCTTTTTCTTATAACTTTTTAATGTGTAGGCACCAAGTTTCAGAGGAAATATTGCAATGAGTTATGTAATTTAGCAATTAACGAACAAATTTGCTAAATAGATAGGCCTAGATAAAAAAATTAAAGGAGGGTGGAGCAATTATACCGCATACCGCGCTACTGAGCCTCCCCGACTCACCGCAGGGGGGAATTCCTTAACCGTGACAGCCGTATATCTAACCATCGAAAGTAATATGATTTCAAAAGATTTTTAAAAAATCTGAAGAAATCTCTGTGCTGGGGACAAGGCCCTCAAAGGTTTCAGAGAAACATATGGTCCCATACAGATGTCTTGATCATTGAAAGGCCTTTCAGCAAGACGACATGTTATTTACAAAAGCAAGGCCCTGCAGTAGAAGAGTCCAGGTGTGGACGTTTCACAGGCTGAAAACATCTGTTAGAAAGATGAAATTAAAGATCTAGAACTGCTCCTGCTCCAATCCCACATCAGACCAGAATGGGACGACATTCCTGTCCCAAAACTCCATCAACTGGTCTCCTCAGATCCCCGACGTATGTGGACTGTTATTAAAAGACGAGGGGGCGTGAACATCATCCTGCTCCAGCCAGTTTGAGACGTGCTGCCGTTGTCAGATGTTCCTTCATACGCTACACTGCCTCCGTTTTTCCCTTTTATTTTAATAAAGGCATCAGTTGCTGCTCATGTGTCTGTTCTCAGACTGAATCCTGGATTAAAGGTGGAATCTTGCCTTGCCGATGTTGGTGTTGTCCAGAGCTGCGTCCACCTCGTCTAAGATGAAGAAGGGAGCCGGACGGAAGCTGAGAGGAACGAAGGGGACAGAGATTTTAAACCAGCGTAAGTGTCAGTAACAGCTTCAACTACAGTCACGTTAGTAGAGCAACTATAACTCTGTGGATGTTAGAAAAAAAAAGTAGTTTCAAACATGAGACAAGATATCAAGTCTTTATGAGGTTTCCTAATAAACTGAATGATGTAGCAGAGCATTAAAAGTTGTTTTGAATTTAAAATCCCTTACTTAATTAGTACCTTATGAGCTTTAAGAGCTCATGATCACAAATACACCGGCACGTGTCCTGATGAGTCAGCAGCTCTTTTAATAACTACCCGGCATGAATGATGACCAGCGCAACGATGATTGGCTCCTACTGTGCACACCAATCATCATCTGGAGCCGTTCTAAACATTATCATCATCATCTGGTGCCGTACGGAGGTGTGGCTTCTGACTGAAGCTCCGCCTCTGGGCCGATGCATCGTTATCAAGCATGGTCTATTCTAACTGAAAGGATTCTGGGTGCACCGTCACCTGTGCACGGCGAACAGCAAGGCCAGAGCCGCGATGGCCTTTTCTCCACCAGACAGGTTGTCCATGGACATGAAGCGTTTCCCTGGCGCCACGCAGTTGTAGTTGATGCCAGCCAGGTACGGCTCGTCTGGGTTCTCCGCACTCAGGATGGCCTGAAGGACAAAGAGGAGGCTGTTTATAAGCCCCTGTCTGATAATTTATTTTTTTTTTGTCACGTTACTGTTGGATTAATTATACATAGTTATCACACATTTGCTATTAAACTGTACCCTACCTAGTGAAGAACTACTGATGTGTCACTGTTGTGGCAATTTTTATAAATTGCACAAATTAAAATTATAGATCCTTAACAAAATGCAACAGCAGAGCTCAAACTTTTAACCAGGTTTATTTTCAGCTGAGCGCAACAGCGGGAGCACAGTCATGCAAGCCTGCCGGCTGGATGATTGCGCCCCCGGTAGTCCACATTTACATCTCTTATATATTAGTCTGAAAGAACAAAAGGCAATTTACATCTCTTACACAAGGAAGTCTTATTGACCAAATGGCAGGAACTGATTCAATCAATTTACATGTCTTACAGCAAAGAAACCTTTGTTGATCAAAGGCAGGAACTGGTTGATCAACATTTCGGTAGTGTGGAGACAGTCTTCCTCTCTGGGAAAGTTGTCACAATACACTGATGAAGGTGTTAGCAACTTTCGTCTGGAAATGTTGATTGAAAAAAGGAGCTTTGACACCTAGACAGAAGCATTCTGTACTCAAATTCTACCAGGACACTCTTTCATCTGAGTTCTTTGTTATACTTAGCATTCTGTATTCAAATTTTCCACAACACTCCTCCCTTTTTATTAAATTTACAACATTTTTAATCATTCTATATCACAAAGAACTCCATACTCTGGTTTTCAATGTCTTCCTGGGAAGGCAAAGGAACAGAGGGTCTGACTGTTGAAGGAAGGTTGTAAGCACTGTAGTATTGAATATTCAAACCAAAGATTTTGCCAAGGAGATTATACAACAATATAACATCATAACAAAATGACACAGTGAACATAACAGCTGGATTTATTCTTGGTGGACATCCGATGTGCTGTGAGCCTCTGATGGTCATGATGATCAATCTTATGGGCTGCTCGTGTCCTTCCATGGAATAAAGGTACTGGTGTTGAAACCAGAATCAGCCCAGAGGAAGCTTACAAAGTAAGCAATTTTTATCGTTGCCGCGTGGAGGGTAGACTACCTCCACGGGAACTGGTCTCAGGGATTATTCTGCCCTGTGTTGAGAGACCAGTTTTTTTGTGGTTCTCAGGAGGAGTACCTGAGAACCGTCTGCAGTGACTTGTGTGTGTCCAGGTGGCCCCCTCAGTGATTTCCACTGCCGTATAGGCGGTGAGAAATATCTGGAATGGACCTCGTCACCCCCCAGATTTCCAGTGCATCCTTCGAAGTTCCTTTTGCTCGGATCCAATCACCGGGTCGCAAAAGGATGTAGAGGGCCCTCAGCTGGTCCTGGCAGGGACGCTTTCACTGCAGTCTGCACCTGTGATGGGGCTTTTGACAGGTGTTGGCAATAAACAATCATTTTGCTGTCACATGTGTCAGTAGAGAGAGCTCTCCACTGTGGGGGTTCAATTCCAATCATGGATGGTCGTCCAAACAGAATTTCAAAAGGACTTGAATTGTTTTTGTCCGTTTACGCATGCGCATTTGGCCAGTTTAATTTTAGTGAACCGTTTCTCTCTACTGCTCCTCCTGACTCAGGGTGGTAGGAGCAGTGGGTTTTAAGATGAAAACCTAACCTTTCACTCACCTCTGTGAGGGGCTTTGTTCACAAAATGGGTAGAAATTCTTCCAGGAATTCCCCATCTTGGAATGATTTCTGTCAACAGGGCCTTTGCCACTGCGCTGCTGTCTGCATATTTGGCTGGAAAAGCCTCAAGCCATTTTGAAAACATGTCCACAATCACAAGACAATATTTTTTACCTTCTGATGGACTTAATTCTATAAAATCCATCATTAGGTGATCAAAGAGTTTGTTGGCTTGTGGGTGACCAGCGGGGTTCATATTTAAGGCTCTGCCAGCATTATTGGATGTATAGATGAGGCATTTTTTTACAATAGTTTTCTGCCACTGTGGTGAAGCCATTTGTGAACCATAAGGAGGTTATCTGTTGCAGCATTTCTCCCTTGGATACATGGTCCAACCCATGTGTCCATTTAGCAAACCAAGGAAAGAAGTGTTTGGGAAGGCATGGCTTCCCGCCTGGGGATGTCCACACTCCTTCAGGAGAGATGAAGCAGTCATGTGACTTCCACAAGGCTCTTTCTTGGGGAGTAGAAAAAGACCGGACAGCAGGGAGTGAAGAGAGGTCTGGTGTCTGGGTGTGTGTAGACAGCATGATGGGATCAGGAGGTTGAAGTGCTGCAGTTTTAGCAGTAACATCAGCCATAGCATTTCCCTTAGAGACAAAGTCATTTTTGCCTGTGTGAGCTGTACACTTCACCAGACACGCAACAGAATAGCATCTAACAGAGCAGAGATCTGTATCACATTTACCATCAGACTTCCCATCAGAACTTCAGCAGTCTGAGCAGGTCTGAGGACAAGACAAAAAGATGAGAACATACAGCAAATCCTACACAGTTCTTCCTTGAGGGATGAAGTAAGGATGAGCCATTAACAAAGAGAACCGTCTCAGGGTTAGGGAGAGGTGTGTCTCAGATCACGGGGGTGGGGCATACCATCCTCCACAGAGGGGGGGGCACGTCTTTCAGGGCTTCTGGTATGTGGGGAAAGGAGAAAAGTTCGGAGGATAAACAGATGAAATTGTCATCAACTACCAGCCGCGCGGTTTTCTGGCATTGAGTCATTTCATTCATGGTCTGTTTATACATCTACAACAGGGAGAATAGAACACACCCTTATCGGGGGTAGGTTTCCAATCAGTTACGCTGTCCCCTTGACAAACAAATTGTCCTAGCTCATGCCACTCTGCAACAGATGGCTTGAACAATGGAATAAAAAAAAGGGGGGGTTAGTGAGACAGACAAAGCACAAAACATACATACAACACTTAACGTATCATCCATCCATCCATCCATTATCTATACCCGTTTCATCCTCTGAAGGGTCACGGGGTTAACATATCATATATATAAATATATATCTATATACATACTTTTTCTGTAAAAGTGTCTCTCTTATTCTGGATCTTGGCCACCTAGACTAAAGAAAGATATGCAATGCAAATCCCCTTCCTTCATATAGTTTGAATTTAGTCGTGTCCTTGCACGGCATAAATTCATCCAATTTTCAGAGGTCAGGGGCCATCTCCAATTTTTTTTTTGGTAAGCATATGATGGAGTGGTATAACTATGCTTTAACATGGTGTGTTCATAATCACCTTCTTCAGGATGTGATAGGGTCTGAGTTATGTGGAGACCTTCAGCACCTGATGTGATTTTTAGCCTTAATATACATTAGGTCCCTTCCCAAAAGATTTATGGGACACAAATCTGACAGAATAAAGCTATGTTTAAAACTTCCTGTTCCTGGAGAGAAACAACAAGGAAGTGGTACAGTAAAAGTCTCTCTTTGGCGGTGACCAGATGCAGAAAATTGAGAAAATTTAACGTCCTCTCAGAAGAGCAGGAAGGTCAAACACGATTTTAACACAGGATGAGTCGTGCAGAATCTACCATGAATGGTTCAGATACACCTGTTACATCCAAGTTAAAAAAACTGGAAAAGACTTACAAACATCATTACAGAGAAAAATATAAGTTGTAGTATGTGTGTGTGTTACTGCAGCTGCAGGTTTGTGTGTGTCTGTGATGTCTCACTTCTCCTTTCACGCGTCATCACATCCTCTGGGGTCGTCTCCTCCCCGCACGCCACCAGCCCACCCGGCCTCCCATGACAAAATCTCGAGCGGTTCCGGGACATTCACCGTTCCAATGTCCAGTTTGACCAGTTATGGCATTGGTCAAGTTCTCCAGACTGCTAGTTGCCGTTACGTCTGTCAGCGGCCGCGGCGTCTGCCATGGCTCGCTGCTGAATCAGTCCCAGAGAGCAGCGTTAGTGTGTGGCTGTGTGAAGTTCTGAGTCCCTTTTGGTCGCCGATCTCTGCTTTGTCAGACAGCACATTCAGTGTATAACATGCATGTCTGTGAAGCTCATCCAGGTGTGATTTATATCTCTTATATATAATCCACGTAAAGTTGATGAATTTGCGCAGCACCATCAGGTTTCAGTCAATCCATAATTGCAGAACACAGAAGCTTTCCAGGGCCCAAGAGGACCGGTACGATCATCAGGTCCATCTAATCCAGAGTGTATTTTGGTGGTCCCAGCATGATCAGTCAGCCAACTCTGAGTGGTGGTTTTTGAATATCTCCTCGGCCTTCAGTGGCCTGTCTCTGTCTCTGGGAGCGACAAACTGCGCTGGTTGTGTCAGCTCCAAGATTTTAATTTGGAGACGGTGAATGCGCTGGACCGACACGGGCATCAGGCGACGCAGGAGGACCGGGAGAAAACTGGAGGCGGCAGCAGCGGAAGAGACGAGTCCAGATCCGTGTGCAGTTCAGTCGCAGTTTAGCCTGTATAGCAGGAGCAAAGGCAGAAGAGGTGAAACATCACTGTTTTACAGACGCGGGGCTGAGAGCTGATCTGGCTCCCAGGTACTGATGCGTTATCAGTCCGTCCAGCCACATCTCCACTCAAGCCCCGTCGTCCTTCTAAATTTCATATACATGCTCAAAAAATAAAAAAAAAAATCAAATCAAATACAATCAACCTCTTCTAAAAAAAAGAAATTAATAGGCACCTGTGGTGCTTCTCTATTTACCAATAATACCATCAGATCTGATTTTTTTTTTTTTTCTTTTTTTTTTTTTATCAGGACGTCCTATTTCTTTCAATACATTCCTTTACTTTCTAGATCTGAGTCGTACTGAGACTCTCACCCTCTGGAGATCCACAATCTCTCAACCTTCATTTACACATCCACACCCCCCGGGCCCATACTTCTTTGACATGTCTTTACCGGTTGGAGTATCTTGGAGGACTGTCTGGCTGAACAGATCTGTTACCATTTTCAGTCAGGACGTCTCCTGCTGGCCTTTCTGCCTTCGTGATCCTTCACCGGCGCAAAAGTGCTAAAATGCCGCGTCTACTTGTCCTCTATTTCGCAATAAATGCTTCGTAGATACAATAGACTTATCCTTCAGACCGTATTTTATTTCCTAGGGTCGTTTAGGTCTGCAGATTCACCCTAATATCAGACCAGTCCTCTCAGATAGTCCTAAATTAAAAAAAAAAAGAGCTCACCCTGTTGCCTCTGATCGGAGTTCTCCTAAGGAGGTCCGATGATTCCAGCGGTGTCCCGAAGTCGGAGCGGTTTCGTCCTGGTCCCTACATTATTTTCAATCGTGGTAGAGCTGAGGTAATTTGTCCTCACGGCGGCCAAACCACCAGGGACCTCTCCGACAAAGTTTCACTCGTGGAATCCTGTTCCGTGACGCCAAATGTTGTGGCAATTTTTATAAATTGCACAAATTAAAATTATAGATCCTTAACAAAATGCAACAGCAGAGCTCAAACTTTTAACCAGGTTTATTTTCAGCTGAGCGCAACAGCGGGAGCACAGTCATGCAAGCCTGCCGGCTGGATGATTGCGCCCCCGGTAGTCCACATTTACATCTCTTATATATTAGTCTGAAAGAACAAAAGGCAATTTACATCTCTTACACAAGGAAGTCTTATTGACCAAATGGCAGGAACTGATTCAATCAATTTACATGTCTTACAGCAAAGAAACCTTTGTTGATCAAAGGCAGGAACTGGTTGATCAACATTTCGGTAGTGTGGAGACAGTCTTCCTCTCTGGGAAAGTTGTCACAATACACTGATGAAGGTGTTAGCAACTTTCGTCTGGAAATGTTGATTGAAAAAAGGAGCTTTGACACCTAGACAGAAGCATTCTGTACTCAAATTCTACCAGGACACTCTTTCATCTGAGTTCTTTGTTATACTTAGCATTCTGTATTCAAATTTTCCACAACAGTCACCTTTAAAATGGCTTGTGTGATTGCTGGATAACATGCTGTGTAAGAGTGTGAGAGTTATATGAACAGAAGGAGAAGAGCCGGGAACTGGGACAGCATGAGAAAACATTGGGCATTGTACAGCTATGTACTGAACTAGTGCTGGGCAATATGACGATACATATCGTGAGGACGATATAAAAGTGTGTATCGTGCCATTTCTCTTCTATTGTTTCTATCGTTTTTAACCTAATTTTATCAATTATTACAGCAAATATGTAATCAAATAACCTGCAACGATAAATTTGATAGAATCATATCTACTTCTACAAAGTAGCCTTTTATGTTTGCACTTTTATTCATGGTTAATGCCTTAAACAGAGTTCTCTTCAACCCTGATGTTTACTTTAGACACTTTATATTGGTTTGCAAACTTTGCACTACAAGGTTACAGATTTCAGAAAGTAGAAAAATAATTTGTGTTTATTTTTTATAGCTGAACTTCAGTGCAAAAATGTGTTTTTCCTCTCAGAAACTGTTGTGCACTTTAAAAAAAAATGTGAAAGCTACTGTACCTCTGTACCTACCTGCTTTTGCTGCACTAAAATGTATGTTTGTGACAGTTCAGCTAAATGTCCTTTCAAAATAAAGTTGAAAAATAAGCAATGAAATTTTTGTCAAACTTTTCAGAGAATACCTGAAAACATACTTCATTATGGTATATCGTGATATATATCATTATCATTATATAAAGTAGTCCATATCATGATATATGATTTTTTCCATATCGCCTAGCACTAGTACTGATCAGTGTACTTAGATAGGTCAGATTAAGATATGCAGTTAGTCACTCCCCAAACCCCTTAGAGCTGCATATCCTATGTAAAGCAGGGACGTTCCTAAGACAATAAAAGAGAGAGTTCGGCAGGAGTTAACCCAGAGCGGTTGGAGACTGTAACTGGGCACTCTCTGACGTTCTCCTTGCAAGTAAAATATAACAACTGTCTCATGTCTTCCTTTTGAAAAGTGTTTTAGGTTGGCTGAACCTGACAGTTACGTAACAGCTGTGGATCTACATGGTGCACGTACAGTACTTTCCTGCTAACACTTTTTTTCCCCAACAGTAATTGAATTTATATATTCAGAGGCATTAAACTCTTTTGAAGAGCCAAGTCAACCATGTTCATCACAACCAGTGATCAAAATTGTTTTATTCTTGAATCAGTGTCCTCTGACCACCTCAGTGTTGCTGCCTACATCTGTTTATATAATTCATCTCTGTAGTTCAAAAACTAACAATGAACCAGTCAGAATAGAAGAACATGGAATTATTAGTCCTCCAGTTAATGGATAATTATTATTTGTATATTTTGTCTAATATAGTACTGCCAGGATGTATGTGCTTTCCTGTCTCCCTCCTCTTTTCTTTCTTTATCCAGCTGGTCTTCATCAGGAAGGTCCCCGCTGATGATCCAGGTCCTGATCAAGGTTTCTTCCTCTTAAAGTGGAGTTTTTCCTTGACACTGTTTGGCTTAAAGGTTTTTTTTTTTTTACTTTCCATTTCTCCTTTCATTAGGATTTAATATTATAATTTTAGTTAATGACATTTTTTTTCTCAGGGGTCATGCTCTGGGTCTCTGTAAAGCGCCTAGAGACAACTAGAATTGTAAGAGATGCTACACAAATAGAATAGAACTGAACAGAATATTAGCGGGAATAGCATTAATATTTCCAGCCTGGAGACTCCTCGGCTCAGCAGCTCGATAGCTGTGCAGGAGCATCCCGAAGATAGCAGGTTGGTTCCACTGCGGATGAGGAGGACCAAGAGCGGTCAGTTTGTGGTCTTCTTGACCTTGTGTGTCAATTCCCTTAAGCTGATAACAATGCTAATTTGATTTCCAAAGTTCATCCTCTGTGCAGTTAGAGCAAGTTAACTGGATTCCTCGTGGGTGTTAAGGTCAGGCACCTCACATGTACCTCGTGCTGTACTGGAGAAACCGTCCACATGCAAGCCTACAAGCATGAAACCAGTGAAACAATAAACTAGTGTAAGTTGCAAGAAGAAGGTGTAGAAACGCACCGTTCATTGTCAAATAATGACAATTTTTTTACAGTCACGCTACTTATGTAAGATTCTTTTCATTCAAATATTTCAGCGGAGGGACAAAAAAAAAAAAGCTACTTGAGGGTAAATAAGAACTGAAGAGACTCGGTATCCACCGTCTCTGACTGTTTCTTACCTGGGCGCTGCTGTTCCTGCACATTCTTTTATAGATTTGATCGATCACAACCGACACGTGCTCGAAACACTGACTGAAGAGGTGGAAGCGCTGGGCTTTGACTTGCTCAAACTCCTGACTGCACTTCCTGGCCGCTTTCGTGCTGGCATCAAAGGCTGAGCAACAAACAAGAAGCTTAATCATCAGTTATGAGACAAGAGACTTGGGGGGGGGGGGGGGGAACAATAACAAGCAGAGAGGGAAGAGAAACAAAAAATTTCTGCACGAACACTAATCTGACATTTAAAACGACGTAAACATCCAGTGAATTCAATCTCACCTGCATCAATCAGAGATAAACAAACACCTCACGTGCATGTGCGTGTACAGCGGTGAGAAACCACTTATGAGTTTGCTGAAATTAACTGGTTTCCTGCATCAATTTACCATAAAATGTAAGCTGAGCTTTTTGTAAGTCACAGTAGAAGACAAACACAATGTGGTTAATCTGATAACAACTCAAACTAATATAATTTCTCACTGGACTCATCCATTAAACATTTACCAGGGAAAACAGTAAGTGAACCCACAGACTGATTCCTTTCATGAAGGCTAATTGGAGCAGAAGCCACACCTGGAGTCGTGTTAATTAGCTTGGAGGCGTGGCTCAGAGCTACTTTGATTGACAGAAGACACTCAAGCGTTGGAAATTTGCAGCTCATAAGTAGGGTTGGGAATCGAGAACTGGTTCCTGTAGAGAACCGGTTCCGTGTGTTTCAATTCCATGAAATCGTTTGGCAGTTTATCCAGCGATTCTCTTATCGATTCCAACCAGCACGAATTTCTCGTAATTTACGCAAGTTACGCACAGTCAGTTCCAGAAAGCACTTACGTGATTAAGTTACGTCGGTTTAGCACGTTAGCATTGGAGTTGTTAACAACAATGGCGCCCACCAGGTTCAAACGCTCCTAAGTTTGGCTTCACTTCACCAAAGAAAGATGGCAACAAGGCAACTAGCAGTCATTGTAAAGTGGAGATAACAGCGTCGGGAGGGAACACGGCTAACACGCAGAAACATTTGAACACACAACATGCGATAACGAGTGTCGTGTTTTTGACGCTTCGGACTGATGGATCTCAACCCAGCAGCAGTAGCCAAGCTAAGATCACCTCTGGTAACTCTGGTTAGTAGCTATCCCGCTGCCTATGTGCTTCTTTGTAAAACACGCTATAACATTAGCGCTATGCTATTAAACGAATGCCTTCTGCATTACATTTAGAAGATGACCGTGACGAGAGAGAGAGTCTGGCTGGTTCAGAGGCTGGAAGACATGATTATTTTACTGCTAAAGAATTGTTAATTCTTCATAGTATTTGCAGATTTGCACTATGAACTGTTCTGTTGTATTTGATAGTATTTATCTTTCTTTATTATTATTTTTGAGTGCTTAGTGAGCTCATATATCCTATTAAAAGGGAGATTTTTTTCATTTCTATTAGGAAAAATCTGTTAGTAAAATGTTCCACATTCTTGTGTATTTGCACAGTTACATATTACAACAGTTAACACGTTATCCAGGCTTTGGGCCTCTTTTGACCTCGCTGTTGAGTTTGTAAGGTCGTGACTTCTAAGTAAAAAAAAAAAAAATTGATGCCAATAAAACTGATTCTCCTTTTTGCCCAAATTAGAATCGATAAAGAATTGAATCGTTAAACAGTATCGATAATGGAATCGGAAAAATCTTAGCAATTCCCATCCCAACTTATAAGATACATCTCGAGATGTGAACCATGCCTTGCAAAAAGGAGACCTCTGAAGATGTGATGATCAATAGATGATCTGCATGAGGCTGGGAAGAAGATAAAGTCATCTGAAAGGGATTTAGGCAGCCATCAGTCCACAGTTAGACAGTTTAACTGTGGCTCTTTCTGGAAGTGGACATCCAGCTAAGATGACTCCAAAGAGCCAACACAAGAAGAACCCACCAAAAGAAAAAAACAGCTTCTAAGTACAGTGGAGGGAGCGTCATGGTTTGGGCTGGCTTCGCTGCCTACAGGCCTGAATCAATGATAATCTTAGAGTGTCTCTCTAGGGTGTCTCCACGAACAGAGTGACCACAGAAAATGAAAATCAGAGCCCAGAACTTTCCCCACAAAGACCCTGTGGACTGAGAGACACGACAGAAATCCTACAACTGTGTCTAAGCTGAAGGAGGAATGTTCCAGAACTCCTCCTGAATGCTGATTCAGACGTTAAGTCCAAAGCAGGGCGTTCAAGGGTTCACTTACTTTTCCCCCTTCTTACAACAGTTCCTGACAGCTGAATACTTTTTTCCCCTCACTGCAGTTCAGAAACACATCAAAGAACTCAACGCGAGTCCTCAACATTCCTGATCAACAATGACACTCTGACTGGTGTCGTACTGTTGGAAGGAAAGAAAACTGAAGAAACAAGACACCTTCGGTTACTCCCTGCAACTTGTCCTTCACCTCCCTCATTTTCTCCAGAGCCTTCAGGTTGGGCGTCGTGGTGCGATTCAGCACCGCCTCGACCGAGGAGGCCGACTCCTTCAGCTTCTCCAGGTGGGCCTCTATCTCCTCCTCAGTCTGCAGACTCTGTCGACACACATGTTCAACGCGTGCTCATCTGGAGCGCCGAGAGGGTAGTTATGGTGGCGATGCCTGATTTGACGCCTCACCCTGATCTCGGCCTCGAGTCCGGAGTAGTCGATGACGAACTGCGCCTCTCTCTCGTAGATGTCCACAGTTGCGGCTGAGGTGCTTTCGGAGTCTGCGTCCAGCTGCACAGACCAGAAACATGCACTGACAAACGGTGACCGAGGATGGACTTTCATCTATTTACTCTTCAAATCCCGAAGTTGAAACTAATGCAGAGACTTCTCCGGGATCCCACGCCGCTGTGAGCCCTACCTTCACCTCGCTGATCTCGTTCAGGCTCCCTGAGAGCAGAGTGATGGGAAGGCCCCGGATTTTGCTGGCCAGCAGCATGTTGTGTCTCGCCAGGCGTTTCTGCTCCAAGGCGCTCTCTGCAGACATCACCTCCCGCTGATGCTTCACCAGCTCTCTAACGGACACAAGAGTTAGTGCTGGGCGGTATACCAGTGTTTATTTTTCTTATATTAATTTTTCATATACAGTAATACCGGTGAGTATGTTCTGTAGCGTACACAACGTTGGGAACGCCGCGCGGCGGAACGTAAGTGCCGCAGAACATTGTTTGACAGGGGACTGTTTTGCAGTTGCACTGGAGGCACAACACGCTACTAGTTTCTGGTTAAATGGTGATGGATGCTAACAGCTAAAGTCCCGAAATGGAAGCTCCAGAACGGCAACATGAGACTGAGGAACTTCTTCCTGAACCAGGAGCCGTGTCTGTCATGTGGAAGTTCTTTGGATTTAAAAAAGACGACGTCCAACAAACTACAATAATCTGCAAATGTTCCCGAGCTAAAGTTGTAGCCGCGGGAGGCTACACCAGCAATCTGCTGCACCACCTCAGCCGCAAACATTTGTTAGAATACAAGGAATGCATGAAGCTGAGGTCTGCGTCCTCTGCGGCTAACGCTAGTAACGTTACTGCTGTAGAAAAGTCAAGTCAGATGACAATTAAAGACGCGTTTGCATTGCCTATGATAAAAAAAAAGTAAACGGTGGATCGAAATAACCAACGCAATCACTGTCCACTTAGTGAAAGACATGGTACCGCTAAGTACTGTGGAGAAAGATGGCTTCAGGCCTTTATTATTTATTATATATCTAGTTTGTCCATAAAGTTGTAATGTGTGAATATTGTTTATATGCTGCTACAGGATAATCTTTTATTTTCAAAACTTGAATATTGCAAGTTGCATACTTTGTTTACTATTTATTTGTTGAAATATCTCGAGAACGTTGTTTACATTGTGTAGTTTATGTTCATTTTTTACAATATGTTTTTTTCAAGATGTTTGCAAAATGTGAAAAATAAAAGGGTTCTGTATTTTAACTGCAACTATCATCATTCTGATTCCTTCACTTAATTAGAATAACGAGTGCCACCTCTTTGTAAATAGTCTCATTTTGTGAGGCCATGCAAACCTGTATTAATACTAGTGTAGATATGAATGTTTTTCTACAATATTCACTCCTCGTGACTGTAAAATAGGTCATTGTAAGCTAATGTACTGCAGCAATTCCTCTCTAAACGATTAGAAAATGTGGTTAACACCCAGTTGTGCCTTCAAAAAAAAAAAAAGTAATATACAGTGAAACTAGGGATGCACGATAACTGTTTTTTAAAATCAATACCCTTTAACTTTCAGCTCCTAACGGCCGATACCGATAACCGATAACACACACATATACCTAAGATCATTACATTAATACTATGAACAGAACCAAAAATAGTTTTGACTTTTTAAATAAACAGATATTTATTTTTTCCAATGAAAAACTATTGACATGCCTCTCAAACATTTTCTTAAAGCTATCAAACAAACCTATTTGATATCTCACATTAACTTAAATAAGGTTCATTACTGACTGATATATAAAAAAAAAAAGGCTCCTTAAACTGATGGAAATACATGCATCAGAATTACTAACTGAAAAAGATTAACATTTAAAGGATTTTGGCTTGTGGTTCCATTTAAATTAATACCTTTAATTAAAGTAAATGAGGTTCAGTAGTTTTTATTTTTTAATCTCATGGAAGCTTTAGATGAGAGGAATGAGGGAGAGGAGAGACTGCTGCTGGATTGCGCACGTTAGCATTAGCTTCCGTTAGCTCACGTTAGCGCTATTTCAAAACTCCATGGAAGTGATTGTTATGTTGTAGGTGGCTGATCAGGTTTCACGTATTAAAGCTTGTGCTTCCCTCCTCGTAGAATTCACTCGGAGGATTAGTCACAAAAAAATCCACCAAACTATCTTCTTCTGAAACTTTAACGAAGTTCCACGCCGCCATGTTTGTTGTGATCAGCACAATACATGCTGCATTCAAGGTAAATTCCGACGTTTCCTCGTTTGCTAGTCGTTATTTCAGCCTTTTCTATTTTTTCTTTATTTATGTGTAACATGTGGGGAAATACTGTGAATATCAATTCAAGTCAGCAACTACTAAAATTATGACCGAGTTAACGAGTTGTTTTCTGGCATGAGGGGGTATTCTTGATTTTTTCTTATTGAGAAATCTTTTTTCTTATTATGCCGACGTTACTTGAACGTAACATTCACTGCCGGTCATTCAAGGCTCAGAGGGAGCGAGGCACTGCTGTGTTGACAGAAATATATGTTATCAGGGCTATTCGTCGTGATATCGGATTTATCTGGATAACGTCATAATTTCCTGTTATCGGCCCGATAATTATCGTGCACCCCTAAGTGAAACCGATATAATTTTGAAAAATACCGTGATATACATTTTTGGTCATACCGCCCAGCACTACATTCGCTGTTAGTTCATAGCGTCCGACTGTAAAGACAATAAAATCTGTGGTATGATACGCTTTTTCGTGGCCAGTATTCAAGTCAGCAGCACTTCTGCGTCACCTGCATGGTGATGCAGCATTGTGCTACTGACAAAATACAAAGTGAGTGAACTGCAGAAGAATCTAAAATCATATAGATGACTCATATTGGCACCCAAACCTCCTCAGACACAGATGCAGAGTTTCTATGGGTTGTTTCAAACATCTCTGAGAACTAACCGCTGTCTCTTCTACTGCTGATGTTCAGATCGGTGCTCTGCGGGGATCACACCACTGCTTCCAGGACCCTAAAGATGGCTCCTAAACTGACTGGATGTTTTGGGTTGCTGACAGAATCACTTTAGAGTCGAATCAGATGCCTTCCTGCCTTACTGCTGGGCTTTTTTTTTTTTTTTTTTTACCGTTCTACAAGGAAGTAGGCATACGTTTCTTTGGCCAGCCACAGTGCTGATGACTTCTTTAAAAGTGCTTCAGCAGCACATCTCGATATCCCGTCTGCTGTGAAATCTGTGCCTGGGAGAGATTTTTCTGATGCTGTAAAGCTACCTTGTGTTGTTGTTCTCCGTCTCTTCAAGGTGTTTGACCTGTGACATGAAACTGAGTTTGGCTGCTGCTCACCCAGTTTTAATCCTCCTACGCAGCTGTTTCTGTTTCAGATAATGCCTTTGTTTCAACCTGCCTGTGAAACTCACAGCCCTTTGTTTTTCTATAATTGATTAAAGCACAACAAAGGATTTTTGTTCACATTAAAATCCTTCCATCATCTATACCCACTAATCCCCTTGCAGGGCCATGGGGATCTGCTGGAGCTCTCATACCAAGCTGGCTCAAATATAAAACGCACAAACGCTGTGTAAAAGTTCACCTGTGCTGCTCTAATCACGCACCTCGCTATGATCCTCCAAAATCCCTGACTTTGTCTAAGTGCACCTAGAAGAATTTATACTGTTCTGAAGGCAAAGGTTGGGCAGATCAAATACAGATTTGATTGATAGTTTTCTCCTGTGCACAGTCCTGTAATAACAATGAGACAGCAGCGCAGCCACGCTGCCGGCAGCACGACTGCGCTAACATCGGAGGGACTTTTACTTGTTCATCTCCTGAAGGGTTCGGGTTTTCTGGCCCAGCTCAGCTTTGGCAGCAGCCACCTGGCTTTTCTTAGAGAGCAGCTGGTTCTTCAGCTCCTGCAGCTTAGTCCGACCCTCCTCCACGGCATCCAGCAGCTTTGTCTCTTCCTACATGCAGACAGAGACACTGGGCTGAAAGAGCGTGAAATGTTTTAACAGACCGCAGAGACAAAGCAGTCATTTAAAAGACTTACTTTTTGATGTTCAAGGGTAATGTAGGCAGATGTTCTGCCATAATTATTGGACACTAATATCTAGGGGTGAGTACTGGCAAGGACCTCGCGATACGATATGTATCATGATACTCGGGTCACGATACGATATCACGATATATTGCAATATTCTACTCAGTTGATATCAAAATTAAAGGTAGAGATGAAAAACCAAGTTGCTGTTTATGTTCATCAGATGATATTGATCATTCAGAGGACAAATAAAGTCAAAACAGGGCTGGGCAACGATTAAAATTTTTAATCGCGATTAATCGCATTATTTCCCTGATTAATCACGATTAATCGCATTGTATACGCAAAATCAAATAATGAATTCAAAAGTAGTGTAAAGTGCACTTTTATTGAAATGTTCTGCTGCCATATGAACTAAAGTGTCATAACATTTGTTGTTCAAACACTTTTAACATCAGCACTTGTCAGTAACACATATTTACTGTAAATCTCATTTAAAAAAAATGTAAAATAAAATAAAGCTTATTGCCACTGCCAGGGCATTAATGTCATTCAGTTTTTATTAAAACATTTTTTTAAAAGTCTACAAACAAAATCCAACAAAATGATTGTGGTTCAGCACAATCAGAACATTAAAACAGGTAATTTCTGAGGTAACAGCAGAAACTTTTAACGGGGAGTTCAACTTGTTAGTTGTTACAAATAACCTTGTTTCTGTTGAATCCTCCGTCTGGGAGAACTTTAAAATGAAAATGTCCATGTTAAAGTTCAGTAATTTTACCAATCCGTGTATCAATCATTCTTTCCATTTTCAATTGTCAATCAAAAAAAAAAAAAATTAAAAAGTGACATTTTATTACATTTTTCGTTTTTTGTTAATCTAACACAAAAAAACGAAACAAAATGCCTGTTTTTTTTTATATTTCAATTTTATACTTGGATCAAAAATACAAAATGAAAAAACGGGCCACAGAACTGAATTAGTTTTATAATGGAGGACTGGACTTTCTCTTGTCATTACACATCTGTGCCACTAGATGGAGCCGCACTGCAGTAACCAGCTAGAGAACAGCAGGACAGTGAACACATGGAGCAGATCTGATGGAACATGGAGGAATGATGGGAAAGTTTGGTTGCAGTCCAGAATTTTATTTTTCCAGTCAGAATTGTTAATGTTGCTACCTGAGTTGCTACCTGAACTGTAAAGTTCACAGATTTTTACCGTTCTCCTTGTCTGTTGTAGCTTTTCCTTGTTTACCTGCCAATTCTCTTCTGGTTCCACAGCAGCCAGTTACAGACTTTTCAAAACAAAAGCATGTGAGCAACATGCGTTAACGCTCGATTAAACAAAAGTCAGCGTTAATTAATGAATGCGTTAACCCGATAATAACGCGGTAACTTGCCCAGCCCTACCAAAACTTTTTGCTTCAAAACATCCTATTTATTGTTTATTATTAGTGTTTTTGCACATTTAAGTAACCATTACAACATACTGACAGAATTGTAACCACTGTCCTAAAAAATCGATATTAGGAGCCGAAAAATCGTTATTATATCGGGCGGCCGAAAATTGCCAAATCAATTTTTTTTCACACCCCTACTAATGTCACGGTTTTAATGTTTTCTACAATCCAAAACTCTGAGGGTCACTTTGATGGCTTCGTACCAACATAAACCATGAAAAAGCCTGAGGGGATTACCTTTCTCTCCTCAACAATCGTTTTCTCCACCTCCTCGATGCTAGCCTCCATTTTCCGCAGCTTCCTCCTCTCCTGTTCCAGCTGGCCTTCCTCGTATTCCAGCCGTGCACTTAGCCGAGCGCACTGGCTCTCGAACTCCAGCCTGGAGGGAGGGACGTAAAGAAAATGTTAACGACGCCGCAAAAGTCAAAGACTCAGCTGATGGCGGGAAAACGGTCGAGCGTGGCCGTCGTGCCGTTTCTTGTCGAGCTCCGTCTGCTGTTTCAGGTGCTCCTGCTCGTACTCTCTGATGGTGGCCACGCCGATCTCAGCGCAGAAGTCAGAAAACACCAGGTCCTCCATCTAAACACACGAGACGTGTCTCAGATTTTTGGAGTGCAGACAAAGGTAAGTGGTCCAGGCTGTGACCTGCCGGTCGGCAGCTGTACCTGGTCAATCTGGCATCTGACGTTCTTCATCTCTTCGTTCTTTGTGTCCACGCTCTCCTGCTGCATCTGAACCTGATAGTCCAGGTTTGCCAGTTCACTCTTCATACGAGAGATCTCCTGAAACAAACCAGCGTGACAGACGGTCAACTGTCAGTTCACCTGTGCATCTGCGTCTCCGTGATACAGGTGAGCCTGGCAGATGTCAGTGAAGGTGCTTCTGACGGACTCGTCAGTAGCTCTGCAGCCCTACCGCCTGACATCTCGGGATGGTTTTCTTCTGGAGGATCTCGAGGTCACTTTTGGAGTATTTGAGGCGAGTCTGAGCACCCTGAGCCTGTGCGATGATCTGTTTTAGGTCCGACTCCTTCCTCTTCAGCTTCATCAGGTCCTGTCGAAAAAAAAAAAACCAAACGAAACCACATCTTGTCCCAGTTTATTCAGCTGCACGTGTGCACCACGTTCAGGGTTCCCACTCTTTCCTTGATATTATTTTCCAAGATGTTTTCCAGGCCTTTTTTAGCCGCTACAGAGACAAGTAATCACGTCATACACTGTATCAGTGTATGACGTGATTACTGTTTTTTTTTCTACAGTTGTAACTTGCATTTACCCAGACTGTTTCTATGTTTATTCCTCAGACATCTGATGTGCAGTCTATGGCTGTAATTTATGTATGAGATAATCTCCTAAATTCTCAGAAATTATGACAAATTTATCATAGAATAATGCAAACACACCCACAGATTACACCGTAGCACTTCATTAGCAGGACCAACTGGAGTTTAAATGTTCAATTGGGCAATTCCTAACTCAACTTTTCCTTCTCTCTTGCTTTTTCTCCTGCACTTCCTCTAAAACTATTTGTATATTTTCAATAAATCACTGAAGAACAATTTCCTGAGTTTCATCTCAGTTTAGTGCACAATCATTTTCCAGGATAACTTAACGGTTTCCAGGACATTTGGCATTTTTTCTAATTTTCCATATGTTTTCTATGACTGGAAAATTGGTCAATCATTTTTCAGGTTTTCCAGGACGCGTGGGAACCCTGACGTTTGAACCAACTGTATTTCTTCTCACGCGCAACTCGGCAGTCAGCTGGTCCTTGCGTTCCTTCAGCCGCATCATGTCCTTCTCGTCCCAGCAGCGAGCTTTGGTCCGCAGATAACTGGAACCTCCGGAGATCACGCCTGATGTTTTAAACAGCGTCCCGTCCAGAGATACCGTCTGCATGAAAGATAAAGGACACGCCGCCATTTTAACAACAACAAAACCTCTTGAGCGTTCATCTGTGATTTGATTCAAGTTTACCCTAATGCGCTCCTCTCTATCGAAGGCCACGCCCCTGGCATCTTTGAGGGTCTCACACACCAGGGCGTTGCCGCAGACGTACTGAACCACTTTCTTCAGCTGGGCGGCGCCTGCTGGACTGTTGATCTGGACAACGTCGACCACCATCTTGGCAGAAGGAATCTCCCTCAGGCGCTCGTTCAGGGGATTCACCTGGACGCAGAGATGCGATTAGTTATACAACGTCCGTGCTCGAGAAAGAAAGATTATTTACAAGTGGAAACATTCAAGACGGTTGTCGATCTTTCAAAAAGGCGATGCCAGACTCTGAACTGCTCAGAGAAATACGAAACAAACAAATAATTGAAACAGAAATGACATTTACAGGCCTCAGTGAGCATGTTAATGTTGCCAGGAGAAACAAACATACGGCTCAAATCAATATCACATTTAACTGAACAAGTTACCTCCATTACAATTAATAAGACATTATTTTAGTAACGTTTTTACTTCTTGCCTTCATAGATCACTGGAAAGGTTTTTGCTGCAAATGTACTGTATTTTCCAGACTATGTGTCACCCTTTTTTTAGTAGTTTGGCTGGTCCTGCGACTTATATTTTGAAGCGACATATATGTCAATAATATTCTTCCATGTCTCCATGACAACAACAGGACATCGTCTACACTCACAACTGAACACTGATACTGAAAAATGACAAGAGTAAACCATAAAGACTGAGAGAAGACAAATATGACACCAAAAACAAAAAGCTCTACTGCAGAATTTAAACTGAAGATGATAAAATCTGTAGCTGAAAACAGTAACGGAGCAGAAAGTTTGGAGAGAAACTAGTCAGAGACTGAAGAGAAGCAGAGGAACCTCTGACAGCTATGAACCAATCAGAGAAGGAGAACCACGGACTAAAAGATGGACAGAGATGGAGGGACGAGTCCACAGATGGAGGAACGAGTCCACGGACGGAGGGACGAGTCCACAGGTGGAGGAACGAGTCCACAGATGGAGGAACGAGTCCACAGATGGAGGGATGAGTCCACAGATGGAAGGACGAGTCCACAGATGGAGGAACGAGTCCAGAGATGGTAGAACGAGTCCACAGACGGAGGGACGAGTCCACAGATGGAGGAAGGAGTCCACAGATGGAGGAACGAGTCCAGAGATGGAGGAACGAGTCCACAGATGGAGGAACGAGTCCACAGACGGAGGGATGAGTCCACAGATGGAGGGACGAGTCCACAGATGGAGGGACGAGTCCACAGATGGAGGAACGAGTCCAGAGATGGTAGAACGAGTCCACAGGTGGAGGAACGAGTCCACAGATGGAGGGATGAGTCCACAGATGGAAGGACGAGTCCACAGATGGAGGAACGAGTCCACGGATGGAGGGATGAGTCCACAGATGGAGGGATGAGTCCACAGATGGAAGGACGAGTCCACAGATGGAGGAACGAGTCCAGAGATGGTAGAACGAGTCCACATGAGATGGAACGAGTCCACAGATGGAGGAACGAGTCCACAGATGGAGGAACGAGTCCACAGATGGAGGGATGAGTCCACAGATGGAAGGACGAGTCCACAGATGGAGGAACGAGTCCAGAGATGGTAGAACGAGTCCACAGATGGAGGGATGAGTCCACAGATGGAAGGACGAGTCCACAGATGGAGGAACGAGTCCACAGATGGAGGGATGAGTCCACAGATGGAGGGATGAGTCCACAGATGGAGGGATGAGTCCACAGATGGAAGGACGAGTCCACAGATGGAGGAACGAGTCCACAGATGGTAGAACGAGTCCACAGATGGAGGAGGAACGAGTCCACAGACGGAGGAACGAGTCCACAGACGGAGGAACGAGTCCACAGATGGAGGAACGAGTCCACAGATGGAGGGATGAGTCCACAGATGGAGGGATGAGTCCACAGATGGAGGGATGAGTCCACAGATGGAAGGACGAGTCCACAGATGGAGGAACGAGTCCACAGATGGTAGAACGAGTCCACAGATGGAGGAGGACGAGTCCACAGACGGAGGAACGAGTCCACAGACGGAGGAACGAGTCCACAGACGGAGGGACGAGTCCACAGGTAGGTCCTTGAACAGCTGCTACTGGAAGGGGCTCATCAACGGTCCAATTATCACCTGGTCTTACTGCCCGATTTGACTTTTATATATTTTTTCCTCTTCACATCATATTTTTTATTTTTTGACAGATGTGACTAATACTCCAGTACGACTTATAGCCTGAAAAATGCAGACGTCAACTATTAAAACTGGGACCTTTTTCTAATAAAAGAATTCACATCTTTGGGTTTAAAAGGAAGCACACACAGGAAAGCGATCATTAGGAAGTGGCTTAAACCAAGCAGCCCATCCACTGAGGACTGGTATGATATCATCTATGAAATTTAGAATAACAAGAATAACTTTTTCTATAAGACTACAGAAAACTAGATTCAAAAATTGGGAATTATGGAAAACGTAGATTTCTCTAAGGCGCCCCTCCTTTATCTGATTTTGACCTACTATCTATCTTTTATTTATTTATTTGATATTTCTTCATACTTTTCATTTATTCTACATATAGTTCAGTAATATTCAGACAGTATATATATATATATATATATATATATATATATATATATATATATATATATATATATATATATATACACATATATGTAAAACATTTTTGTGTGTGTTTTATGTTCTACAGGTATATTATATTTAATTGGAAAATGAATCACCGTGCAGGAGTAATTTTATTGTTGTGACAGCCTTTGTTGTAACTGTTGTGTGATTTACAATAAAGAGAATTAAAAAAAAAGGGAGCACACACAATTAAATAAATATGGTCATTAAATAATTATTTCAAAGACAAGAAATAATTGATGATGAGCTAGATTATATCAATTGCTGGTTCTGAACATTGGTTATCAGTTTTTTCACAACTTTTGAAAGTAGAAGTTGCGTTGAGTGAAGTAGGAGTTGCAAGGCCCGAAAGACCCCCCTTGGGGGGTCTGGGGGCCCCCTAGGGGGGTCTGGGGGCATGCTCCCCCAGCAAATTTTGAAATTCTAGACTCTCGGAGACGCATTTTCCAGCATTTTGAGACGCAAAATGGGATGTTCAGATACCTTTTTTTTAAATTAAAATAACCCTAGCCATAACATTGCATGTCTTTTGTTAAACAAGGGTAAAGAAAGTAATTGCAAGTTTGAAAGAGCAAAGTGTGATACATGTATTTAATAACAAATCAAATGAAAAGAAACTAGTTATTTTATAACTCCATGTTTGCTTGGTTTATGATAACATTAACGTCCTTGATATTAGTGGACAGTAGTGGATCCAACGCATACTCACTATTGGCAACATTTTAGCATTGTGCTTAGTAATATGCAAGATTACCAACAATTTAAATGTGAATTTTCGAAAGTAAAGGTTAAGTTATAACATGTAAACTCCGTCAAGCCCATTAATCTGATCTATTTAGCAACTACTTAATTCAGTAAAGGGCAATTTGTACAAGAAGAAGAAAAAACAAATTGCAACTTCTCCATCATTTTTGTTCAAAACAACAGCTAATTAATTTATAGGAAATACAGTGCCTTGCAAAAGTGTTTGGCCCCCTTAAACTTTTTGCCACATTTCAAGCAAAGATTTTTTGTCAAGAATCAACAAGTGGGACACAATTGTGAAGTGGAACAAAATTTATTTGATATTTTAAACTTTTTTAACAAATAAATAAACTGTAAAGTGGGGCGTGTAATATTATTCATTCTCCTTGCGTTAATACTCTGTAGCGCCACCTTCTGCTGCAGTTCCAGCTGCAGGTCTCTTGGGGTTTGTCTCTATCAGTTTAACACATCCAGAGACTAAATTCTGGTCCGTTCTTCCTGTAAAACAGCTGGAGCTCAGTGAGGTTGGATGGAGAGCATTTGTGAACAGCAGTCTTCAGCTCTTTCCACAGATTCTGGACTGGATTCAGGTCTGGACTTTGACTTGGTCGTTCTAACACATCTTCCATTTCAGTCTGGTTGCTTGCTCAGAGCTCCTTGAGATGTTTAAAGCTTGAAAAATCTTTTTGTATCCACATCCAGCTTTAAACGTCTCCACAACAGTATCTGGGACCTGCCTGGTGTGTTCCTTGGTCTTCATGATGCTGTCTGAGCTTTAACCAGAACCCTGAGATTATCACAGAGCAGGTGCGGAAGATGTTATTAGATGTTATTACTCTGGATGCATCATCATTAGAAAAGTGAACCATTACATTTAGGTTTTTTTTTTTTTCCATGTTTTGGGTGGTTGATTCAACAACATTCAGAGAAAACGTCCACCCTTGGAGCTGATCAGACAGACGTTTCTAGAACTCTGGAGCTGTCATGTGTGTTCATATAACTGGCCTGCTGAGTGGAAACGGACAGATTTGTAAAGTGTTCTTTATTAACGCTGCTTTTTTTTTTTTTTTAACACGGATCTACAGCGGTTGAGCGACCGTTAATGATCAGGCACGTTCCACAGTGAACGAGCACGCGTGTATTTTCAATTTAGAAATAAAACCGGTCATCGGGGCCGCTACGTCCGAAGCGCTGTGGCTGTTGCTCCGGGAAAGCAGCTGCTTTATACCCGGCGTCTCCTTCGTGACGGCGAAGAGCTTTTTTTCTTTTGCTGCTATAGACTAACTTCTTGGAGCACAACACAGTCAGGTACCAGGTAGCTTCTGGCAGCAGCTCCCAAACCAGCTCTGTCCCCTGTTCCTCTGTCCCCTGTTCCTCTGTCCCCTGTTCCTCTGTCCCCGCCCAGAGACACTTGAATTTTGCCTCCGTTCTTCTGATTGCAGGAGAAAAAACCACCGACTCACTTCGCCTGCGTTTTAAGACCACTCAGAAATAACGTGTTTCTGTGCGTGTTTTTTTTTTTCTTCCCCTAAATCATAGTCAAAAGCCGGAGATACTTTAACCCCTGAGTTTATTAACTCAAAAACCTTTGTGGACACTTGGCTCTTTTACGAAAACTTTATTTATTTCATAATTTATTTACCCAAGGGAAAGTAGGCGTCGCAAATGGAAAAGTTGCCGTCGGATGCGACGGCCGACGGCTGTTTTTGAAAACACTGGTTATTGTCCAGTTCTACTCAGAGGAACACAAAGCTTCATCTAAACAAACCAGCAGACTTCTGGAACAACGTCTCATGGACACATGAGACCAAACCAGAGTTGTTTGGCCCTCATGCCCAGAGCCATGTTTGGAGGAAACCAAACGAAGCATTTCAGGGATATAACACCTCATCCTGGTCCAGGGTCAGAGAACGTGCAGGAAAAGTGTCTGCAGACCCCTCAGGCCCTGCACACAATCAATTTAAACTGGAAGGCTCTAACAGAGCACCGGAACCAGAACCAGCCGTCAGAGACAGCTTCTTCCTCCAGGCCGTCGCTCTGCTGGACTTGCAGCAGTCAATACTCAGTGTCGGAGGAATATTGTGCAATATCTCATGTTTGTAAATATTGGTTCAGTCTGGTTTATAGTCTCCTTTTTTTCCAACACTTCAGCTTTTAAAGAATTAATTTTTTTTAAACTAAACTTTGAGAGACAAAGTCTGCCGCAAACAAATTCCTCATTTGTTTGCATAAACCTGTCGATTAAAGTTGATTCTGATAAAGCTGATTCACGCTACTTGGGATTACTCAGATTCTTTTATATATATATATATATATATATATATATATATATATATATATATATATATATATATATATATATATATATAGATATATATATATATATATAGATATTGGCATGGAGTAGTGCTGGGCGATATGGAAAAAAATCATATATCATGATATGGACTATTTTATATCACGATAACGATATATATCACGATATACCATAATAAAGTATGTTTTCAGTTATTCTCTGAAAAGTTTGACAAAAATTTCATTGCTTACTTCTCAGCTTTATTTTGAAAGGACATTTAGCTGAACTGTCACAAACATACATTTTAGTGCAGCAAAAACAGGTAGGTACAGAGGTACAGTAGCTTTCACATTTTTTTTAAAGTGCACAACAGTTTCTGAGAGGAAAAACACATTTTTGCACTGAAGTTCAGCTATAAAAAATAAACACAAATTATTTTTCAACTTTCTGAAATCTGTAACCTTGTAGTGCAAAGTTTACAAACCAATATAAAGTGTCTAAAGTAAACATCAGGGTTGAAGAGAACTCTGTTTAAGGCATTAACCATGAATAAAAGTGCAAACATAAAAGGCTACTTTGAGAAGTAGATATGATTCTATCAAATTTATCATTGCAGGTTATTTAATTACATATTTGCTGTAATAATTGATAAAATTAGGTTAGAAACGATAGAAACGATAGAAAAGAAATGGCACGATACACACTTTTATATTGTCCCCACGATATATATTGTCATATTGCCCAGCACTATGATCATCTGACACCTACTGCAATCAGATGTTGTTTTTTTATTGTTTTTACACAAAATATAAAACTAAAACAGGCACTTTGCACCTGGCTGTATGTGTGTGAGTGACAGTGCACTACAACTGTCAATCATCCCAAAAAGTCAGCTTTCTGGGGAAATGGTTTCGACTTACGACCAAGTAGTCGATGGGCAGGAACGTCTCCGGCTCGGCTCGTTCCTCCTTGATGAAGGCGATGCAGTCCCGGGCCACTCTCTCAGACGTCACCACGATCGCATTTATGTTGCCCCCAAACACTTTGGTGACGGCCAGCTGGTACTTCTTATGGATCGGGCTGCACAGATCCGACAGCCGGCCAAACTGGGACAGGACAGACACGGATCTGGTGAAGGTTCAGTGAACTGACGGCAGCAGATACGAAGCACGCTTGTCGTCTGTCTCACCACAGAGTCCGGATAGAGTCTGTGCAGCTTCTCCAGCAGGTCTTTTCGCTTCTGCTGGCGTTTGTTCTCGTGGCTGTCCAGACGAGCATTTCCCAGCTCCTCCATCACCTGGACCAGCTCCTGGTCCAGCTCTTTGCTACGCTGAGCGACCCGCTGAAGCTCCGCGCTCAGGCTCTCCTCCTGCTGACGGTAATCCTCGAGAGATGACCTTGAGTCACACAACACTTCTATGACACAGCGTACGCTGGCGAAGTCAGATGTAACACACAAAGTTATAGAAACCTGTTGACTTTTTTGAACGAGTGACAGAAATGTCAGATTGGTTCGGCTGCCGTCATCACGCCACGATCTTCAGCTCTCACTAGTGCGGTTTGTACTTTGCAGTCAGAACCTCCAAATCTGAAAGCACGGTTCGTATTCGGTAAAAGGTGGAGTGTCTTCTCTAGGTTTGGGAAGAGGTGCTGCCAAAGTTAGAGGCTCAACTAACTCTGGGTTTTGTTCACGCGTGGAGAAAGAGTGGAACAGGAGAGATCAACAGGCAGATCGGTGCTGCTTCTGCAATAATGTGGACTCTGTCGGTCTCCGGTGGTGAGGAGAGCTGAGCCAGATGGCAAAGCTCTCCAATGTAGATGAGATACAAGCAGTTGAAATAAGTTTTCTCTGCAGGTTAATTGGAGAAGTTCCATCATATGGGGCAGACCTGGCAGTTCCTCCTCATTTTGAGGAGCCAGTTGAGGTGTTTTGGCCATCTCCCTCAAGCTGTGGCTCTCAATTACTTTCTGCTGCGCCCCCCAAGGGGTCGCCCGACTACTTGAGATGAACTCTAGAGAGACATGTTTCAGGCCCAAGTCACATATCTCTCGACTGGCCTGAGAACGTCCCAGTATCCTCTCAGAAGAGCTGGAGGTTTAGGGTGTTTTTCAGAAATATATATATATAATTAAAAAATCAAGAAAAAATCGCGGAAACATCACAGGATGTTGTGCGTGTTCTCTCACAGTGAAGAAATGCTGTGAGACAGCCTGGCCCCTTTAAGAAGGTAGCCTTATGGGTAATGGTGTGGCCTTATGGGTAATGTAGTGTGTGTGTCGTGGGACGGCAGAATGAAAACGGGGTTAGATGAAAAGTGTAGTCAGCATCAACAGCAGCCCAGCGTGTATAGATTTACATTCTCTGTTAACCGACAGGAGCCCAACAATACAACCTGTGTGATGTTACAAGTTCCTGCAGTGACACAATAAAGTGCTCGTTCCATGCAGAGAAAACCGGACTTTTTGTTTTGTTGTTGTTAGCATGTTAGCTGCTAATTACGAGCCAAAATACCAGCGGTTTCTTTTCTACGGTTCAGAGACCAGAGGCTGTGAAGGTAACAGAAAGACCACAGTTGAGCCTTTGTCTTGTTTCGCTGCAGTGCCTCGTTACTTTTTTGCGGTATTTAAACATATTTTAAACACATTATTTCGGCTCGGGGGGCTTTGGCTCCAGGTCGCGGATTTTGATTTACGTGGGGGGGGCGCCGGTCCCCCGCGAAAAATAAGGGATCACTGTATGGCTACAGCCCTATTCATGACGTATGTGTCCTGAATGACAGTACATCCTGGTTGTTGCCTGGTAACAGACCCAGAGTTGTTTAACTGTGAAATGTTCTCCTCATGGATGGACGGGTGACTTACTTGCAGGCCTTGGTGTATTCCTCCAGTTTCTCTGCTCTGCTCGTCAGATCTTCCAGGTGAAGTTGACTGTTCCTGATGGCAACCTGAAAAACAACAACAACAATGTTTCAACTGTTGTGTAGCATATAATGACATATTTATCACAGATGGTAGTACGTGGAGTGCAGGTAATTAGGGACAGGAGTTTTTTTTAACTAGGGATGTCCCAATCACGTTTTTTGGGTCCCGATCCGATTTCCGATCTTTTATTTTGATGATCGGCCGATCCCGATTTTTCCCGATCCGATTTCACTTTTTTGGAGTGGGCAAACAGAGTTTAATTTCCTATGCATTTTATTTCCTGTGTACATTAATAAATAGGCCTGCATCCAAGCTGAGATTAATAGCTTTTATCATCTCATAAAATAAACAATAACTTATTTAAACACTCTTCTATCTTTCTTTTTTGTTTGGGAGAATTATTATAAAACCCATTTAGTTACAGAACAGTGACTGTTCAACAGTCTCAGTACTAAAGAACAAAGCACTTCCATTTAAATAGCAGCAGGTGAACTTGGCTAGCAGTTTAAGGCAATGAAAACACTAGCAGAAGTCTTTGCAATCAATGAAATCACATCAGAATAAAAATAACATAAAATATTAACTTAACTTCTTTCAAGACCCGCTGCACATGTTCGCGCACCTTTGTGTCCTTTGTCGTTCATGTAACGAGGCTCGAGGTAATTAATGAGCCGGTTAAATGCCTTGTATTCCACAAACTGAATTGTCTGGTCGTCCTCAGTAATACATTCTGCGATTAGCTCTGGTGATTTTTCTGTATTTCTCCGAGTCTTTCGGGAGTTTGTCCTTTCTTTTAAAAGTTTCACAGAGCATTTGCTCAGAAGGCATCCTGCTCGGTAGGATGGTGATTTTTTTAAGTGTCTGATTAAATTGGTGGTGTTGTAAACTCTCTTCTTACTTACCCCATCATGATATCTCAGCCTTCCACACGTTGCAAGTCGCAGTCGAAGCGTCGGTCTTTTGTAATTTTATAGCGCTGCCACACTGCTGATATTTTTGCTAAAGTTTAGCCTGACGCCGCCGGTCTTGAAACTTTTAAGGTGGATACAAGAAAGGACTGCTGAGAAACTTCATTTCAGTGCAAATTATTAAATGTATATAGTTTAAAAAATATTTTTGTTTGTGTAATATGATTACTTTATTAATTTGTGTTAATCAGGATCACTTTTTGAGGAAAAAAATAATGAAAAAAAGATCAGAGTGTTAAAATAAGGTTGATCGGCCGATCCGATCCACCTTAAATTTTTAAGATCGAAGGCCGATCCGATCAGGGGATCGGGATCGGGACGCCCCTATTTTTAACAGCTGTGAAGTTGTCAGAAGTGCAACAGTACCTCCACGTCCTTCTTCCTGCGCTGATCGAAAGCCATCTTTTCGCTGTCCGCTCTCACCTCCCAGTGCATCTTCTCGGCCTGCTGGCGGAGGATGGCCCCCTGCTTCCGGGCCAACTCCTTCAGCTCCTTGTATCGCTCTAACTGCAGGAGAAACACGAGCACATGCCTGAAACATACTTCACAAATGTGTCTCTTTATCTATAACTGGCACCTTTAATACCTCCACAGGTCCAACACAAAAAGATGCATGCACTTTCATGAAAACCTTTCATCTTTGGTTAGCACCACATGTAACATCACCTGGTCCTGGTCCAGCTCAATCCCTCTCCCCGTCGCAGCCTGCTCTTCCTGGATCTGCTTCTCGTAGTTCTTCCAGGTCCGTTTGAGTTCGGCGACTTCCCGCCTCCCCTCCTCCAGCTCCTGCTCTTTAACAGCCAGCAGCTTCTGACTCTTTTTCTCCGCATCGCGGATTTCTTTAGCCTTTTTCAAGTGATGAGAGGCGTTCACTTTGGCTTTGATGTACTGAGACTGAGACTGGGACAGGACGTGTTCCTGACCACTGTTCACAAGGAGTGGAAGGAGACCAGATCATTAAAAAAATAAATAAATAAACAGCCTTTCTCTCAAGGGTTATTCAACAAAGTCTCTAACAAACACACAAAGACGCGAACACACCGGATCTCTTTCTCCATGTGCTGCTGCTCTCTATTGAGGCGGCCATGTTCCTTCTTTGAGGGCTTTGACCGACTCCTCCCAGCCGACCAGTTCACCGTCCTTCGCCGTTGCGGCGTGCTGCCTCTGCCCCAGCGTCTCACTGATGGCGTCGATGGCTCGCTCGTTATGGTAAAGTTCGGCCAGGCACAGCTGAAGACGGATCTGGTGAAGTTCATCCACCAGCGCCTGGTACTTCTGGGCCTGGAACAGAGACAGGTGAGGCTGAGTCAACAGATAAACAGGAAACATACCGATCACGTGATCAGAGATCAGTTTTATGCGTTGTGTTATCATGATGGAGCCATCATGAATGCCATCTGGTATGAAGTATTATACTGTATAATTATTTACTCATCAAAACCTGAGCCAAATTAAAAACCAGTGTAATTAAAATTAGATTTAATACCGACACGCCATTACTTGGGATTCGATTCTGATCTAAATCATGAATAATGATATCAGATATCATGATGTCAGAATAAAAACACAGATTAGTTCAGTTCAAATTTAAACTTTTAAGTTTTTATTGCTGAAACAGCCCTACTTCGTTTATCCTGTTCAGATGAAGCCAACCTTTTCTACAGTTTTTTTTTTTCTGATTGCAATTATTAATGTAAAAACAAAAACAACCTTGGACTACACAATATTTTGAAAAACTTGGCATCATCACAATGTCAAGATGTGCAACATCAAAATCACAAATCCATAAATATAAAAAATAATGTCACACATTCACCCTAAAAATGCTGATATTGATTAGAAAAGCAGAAGGATTTAGATGCTATTATACGTGGAAAGTATCATTGTTGGAGTTGCTGCAGGATTAATTTTTTTTTCTTTTTATTTATTTGGTTTTTTTTTTTTACATATGACCATGGTCCTGGAATAGAAATAGTCCTCTCATTGTTTTTAGTGTCTGCATAAGCCATTAACTGTCAGGGGTAAAGTATTATTTGAAATATCGCAAGTCATACTGCCATCACAGTTTCCAACTATGATACTGTATATCACATGTTTCCCTGATATCTTGTACAGTGGGGGTCACGCAACAGCGGACTCCTGGGCCGGATCCGGACCGGGAGATGGTTCTGTCCGGACTCGTGACCTATGCCAAAAATAAGTAGTGTCATTTTCACAGAGTGGTTTTGAACGACCGTGAATATTTACAGCGGGCGCTGCTACTTCAGTTAATACGGTAATCTAGCTGGTAGATATTTACAGCAGGCGCTGCTACTACAGTTAATACGGTAATCTAGCTGGTAGATATTTACAGCAGGCGCTGCTACTACAGTTAATACGGTAATCTAGCTGGTAGTCAGACACGTAGCTTAGAAACACGTGTTTGTTGTTGGCAACTAGGGCTGGGACGACGCGTCGACGTCATCGATTACGTCGACGCAAAAAATACGTCGACGCAAAATCTGCACGTCGATGCGTCGTCACTCAGAATCCAAAAATGGCGGCGGCCGCAGTATCGAGTAGCAGCGAGTCGGGGGAGAAGAAGCTATCTCGTAACAGGATGTCAAAACTATGGGAGTACTTTACACCTAAAAGGAACGATTCGGTGGTCTGTGACCTGTGCAAAAATAGAGATGGCATATCATAAAAGCACTATCGCGATGCACCAGCACCTTGAAAAGAGGCACGCGGGAGCTGCTTGTGTGGAGGAGAAGACGCCGTAAGTTTTCAACTTTTTTTTCTTTCCTTGTTTGCGGTGATTAACCCCGTCATTCATCCAAACCGCACTACGTAACTTGTGCTCCAGCCTCGCACACACAGAACATGTGCCCACTTAAACACACACACACGCCCCTCACACACTAGAGATGCGCGGATGACGTATATTTTAACCCGCAACCGCTTCTTAAAATCTCTATCCGCCCGCTATCCATTTGCAGGAACGTTTTTTCACCAATTTTCAAAACCGAACCGACCCGCCATCCTTTTTAATAATATGTAAAATATTTTTTCTTATTATTATTATTATTTGAGTGCTTCGCGGGTGCACGGTTCATCCGCGCATCTCTATCACACACTCGCCTCTTGCTGACACACTTTTTTTTAACTGACACAGACACACACTCCTCAAAATACACGCTAAAGTTAGTTTAACTTTCAACTTTTAGGTTGATGTATTATTATTATTATTATTATTATTATTATTATTATTATACTTTATTGGTATGGGCAGATCATTTAGAAGTATATATTTTTATTAACCTGTGCACTATGTTTGTGATTTATGTTTTCAGGGACAGGGATAAGCAGAAAAGTTTGTACTATCAGATGAAAAAAAAAACACCCCCCTGCAGGCTGCTGCAGTTACTGAGAGCATCCTAACTACTAAAAGTTAAACTACTGTTCACTTAACTGTAATAGGCCTAATACTTGAATTTATTTGTTATTTATTTCACAGATTTAAATGATTAGGCTAAGTTGCTGCTGTCACACATTGTGTTGTTTTGTAAATTGCAGCTGTCACTGCTGCTGTTATTTTTTATTAATTTTATGTTGATAAGATTTTGGTTCAGAGTGTGTTTTTTGCAGTTTTATTTATTGAAGGAAAGTTTTATTTTATTATTTTTTATTATAGGATTCCATTGCACTATAACTGTGTGCACTTTATTGTTGTATTGTTCAATATAATTCATTTTTGAACTTGAAAGAAGAAATTTGTGTTTTATTCATGGAGATAAATTTGCATTAATTGCTATATAGGTCAAATTATGGGGAGATAATCGATAATCGAATCGAAATCGAATCGAATCGGATTTAAAAATGAATCGTTAGATTAATCGATGCATCGAAAAACTATTTTCTAGATTAATCGATTACAAAAATAATCGTTTAACCCAGCCCTATTGGCAACGGAGCTAAACATGGTCAAAGTCCGTCTGTGACATCAGATCAACTAGAATATAGTGGCCACATGCAAATTCTCAGTGCAATTCAAGATTAGATCCCCAGAATTCATTGCACCCCCAAACAAAAACCACACCTACATTATTCCCAGCAAACTCAAAATCAGTCACACGAGCGCAAACTTTAGCCCTGACGTTAGCAACAGCGCAGGAAGAAAGCAGAGTAGATACCACGGAGACATCATGGCTTGCTGGAAAAAGAGAAAGGTAGACACTAAAAAACATTTTTTTAAAGATGTTTAAACTCCTGTCTGCCTCATCAGCTCTGAGACCGTGGCGTTGATTCAAAGTGGGAACGTGAAACGCCACTATGAGACCGAACACAGCACTTTCTTTCCCCCCCTTTTTAATGTTTCCTGAATGTACATGAGTTTACTTTTTTTAGGTAAAAAGGCCTTTAATTCAAGAAGAAAGGACAGTTCAAAGAAAAATGTCCTATGAAAAAGTAAAAGCCCTTTTTTACACTTTTTAGTTTTTTCAGGGTTTAATTTTTTACTTGAAGAGGCCTTGAATTCTTCAGGCATGGACTTGAACTATTATTGATTTTATTCTGAGGTTTCACTTTTGGTTGATTTGAAATAAAAGCTTTAAGCTTATTTAAATGCATGGGACTGTTTTTATTTATGATAAAAGATATGGAATATGTTGGAATATTTCCTCCATTTGACGTTGAAATAAAAATTAGTTACTTTTTTCAAAATGCGGGACTTTGATTCGGACCTTCTACTTAGACAAAATTTAGTAACCGGACATCTGTGAATTTTAATTGAACTTTTAATTTAACTGTAGAACAACAACACCAGAACAGAGTTATTGGAAGAAGTGTCAGCTATCAGGAGTATTGAGCCTGGATCAGAACTCTGACTGAAGATTCATTTCAGTGGTAAATGTTTCTGTTACAGTCTCGAACATAATGCGAAATCTGTACATTAAGATGTTACGACACCCTTTCTCCACCATATAACATTAAAATCGTTTCTTAACTTAACTGGATGGAAAGCATCATGTTCTCAGCAGGACTTTTATTGTGAAAGATCTGCATGAAAACACGAAAATGCTAATCCAAACCCAGAAGGAAGTAATCTAATGGCCCCATTAAAGTATAATAAATCACTCTGACGAACACTTAATCGAGCACTACAAGAAGTTGAATACAGGATGATCTATTTATTAAAATGAGCAGACATAAACTACGGCTCAGGGCACATTAAAGCCCCTGATCAGGAAGCATGAGCAGTGGTGATATCAGACAATCAGCGTTACAAATCACCTGCTCTTCATCGGACGCTTCATCTTTGTCTGGGTTGCTATTAAAGCAGCTGGCAGGTAAAAGCTGTTAGCGTCTAATGACGATAATGACGGTGATGTACAGGTTTGTTACCTCTATTCTTTCCTTGGACACCTCCTTCTTCTCCACAGCGGCAGACTTCTTCTTGTTGAAGTGGAACTGCGTGTCCTCTTTAGCCTTCAGCAGGGCCTCCTTCTTCTTGTGGTATTCAGCAGCGAACTCCTTGGACTGACTGATGGACTCCAACATCTTGGTCCTCTCTTTTGGATCCTTCAAAGCGATGGACTCCACTGCCCCCTGGTGGGAGCACAGCAATGAAGCAACCTTTTCTCCTCCCAACATTCACCGGTTGTTCCTGTTTCTGTTTCATCACGAGGGCAGGTCACTGTTGCTGTAATGATTTTGTTTCTATTCATCTCAGCACACTTTCATGCGTTTTTTAACTATGATAATTAACTTCTTTAACACTTTGAATCCAGTGCCTTTTACAAATAAATATGGCATGTTCAAGAAAACAGTTCCACAAAGGAAAAACCTGTTTTTCCACGGCATGATAAAGAGCTGATAAATAGTGGAATGAAGGATTTTTGTACATAGCAGGGGCAGAAAATTATTCTGTTAATGCTGTATTATCATTTACTTGTTAAAAAAAAAAAAATAAATAAGCAAATTCTATGATCAGGAAGACCACAGACTCACAAAAGTTAACTTTTTGGTTGTGGCAATAAACTAAAAGTGCAAAAATGTGCTTAAAATGTAAAAAAAAAAAAAAAAAGAGATAATTTCATAATTGCAATTATTTGTATGACAAATAAGCATACACGTGGAGCTGCGTCGTCGTGCACGCGCCACTGTGAACCTAAACGTGGTGAGGTGGGAGCAGTGAATGAACGGACATCAGTTCAGTAGCTTCCATCCTACCTGGAACACCAGACAGTTCTGAGCTTTGGTCACAATCCCGATCTTCTCAAGCTCCTCAACGTACTTGGCAAACCTAACGTGGACACCGTTGATGCGATATTCAGAGGACTCTCCTGAAAAAGACAGTTTTAAACCTTTGAAATGTCAGGAAAAGCACGATATGGGACCTTTAATCTCACATTATAACAATATTTGTTGTAATATATTGTTGTTTTATTATTCTAAGGACATTTCTGTCTTCCAGACTTTATTATGGAGCCACTGATATGGCACCTGAATAAATGAGTATTAAAATTAATATCTCTTGGGCACAAATTAGCATTGTGTGGCAACAAATTATCATTATTTGGCTTGAAATTAGAACTGTGTGGTCTCAACTTTGAATTTTAAAGCTTCAAATTAGTATTTCCTGGGCTCAAGTGATTATTTTCTGGCCTATTGTAGGAAAAGACTGGTACTTCCTGGCCTTAAATTACAAATCATTTCCTTGTTTTAATTCAATATTTTGTGGCCTTAAATTAGTGTTTTGTGATCATGAATTACTTCACTGTAAATAAATTATTATTTATTACTTTGCCTGTTTGCAGGGATGCCCGACCACTATCTTGTTGTTTCTCTACAGTGACGATAAAGTATTAAATTGAACTGAAATTAATATCTTGCAGCAACAAATTACTAATTGGGAGCCTCAAATTACAATCTTGTGACCATAAATTCTTATTTCTTTGTCTCAAATTAACAATTTTTGGCTTCTAACTAGCATTTATTGGGATCAAGTGATCATTTTGTAGCCTCATATTAGCATCTTGTGGCAAAAAAAAGTGGATTTCTTGGCCTTATTTTTAGTATTTTCTGACCATACAATCTTTTGCTTCTGCTATTAGTATTTTGTAACAAAAGAAAAATATATTTGCTGGCATTTCATGGGCTCTAATTAGTGTTTTAAGCTGGTGTGTTTAGCTCTACTGGTAAAGCATCTTGTCTGGATCATAATAATTCTTTCCAATGCCAGGCTCTTAGAAATATCTGTTATTTATTCGCATATAATTTAATTTTTTTCACCCCCAGATGTCATAACTGGGGCTTCATACTTCGTAGCTTTAATAACAGGTGGAAGGTTCCTGTATAAAGGCCCACAGGACGGAATAAAACCAACGTTGTAACCGTTGTATTACACCGACCTGTGATGACCCGACGGAAGACGGTTTCTCGGTCCTCGTCGTCACAGTACCGCATGGCCACCGAAGCGGTCCCGGACACCGGCTGGCCGATGTGGGCCCCGTGGATCAGGTCTCGCAGGTGCTTCACCCGCAGAGACGCGGGCCGCTCCCCCATGGCGAAGCTCATGGCGTCCATCACGTTAGACTTACCTAGTCAAGACTATAATCTTCAACATGTCCCTCAAATACGCTTCTAATCGCAACAAAGCAGATTTAATGACGCCAAAAATCAAGACACGGGTCTCCCCGGGAAAATTCAGTCAAGGAAAATTCAGCTAAACCCAGAAGCAGTTTAGTTATTTCACATTATTTCAACAGACCTAGCATTTTTGATGGTTACGGTTATCTGAGAAGTTAAGTCTACTCACCGGAGCCATTAGTGCCAATTATGCAGTTAAACCGCATAAACGGACCGATAGTTTGTTTTCCACGCCATGACTTGAAGTTTTCAACGTCGATTTGTTTCAAATATCCCATTTTATTATACTTGCTGAGGTCTGAAGGACTGGGTGTAAAATATTTGGAGGCGAATCATAGGCGGGAAACGGCGGCGGCCGAATTAAAAGCCGGAAAATGCCGAATGGATGACGGGGCGGGGCACGAAGATAGTCGAATGGTCTTAAATAGTGAACAACAGGCGGAAAACGTGAAGTTTGTTTTCCACGCCATGACTTGAAGTTTTCAACGTCGGTTTGTTTCAAATATCTCATTTTATTATACTTGCTGAGGTCTGAACGACTGGGTGTAAAATATTTGGGGGCGAATCAGAGGCGGGAAACGGCGACAGCCGAATTAAAAGCCGGAAAATGCCGAATGGATGACGGGGCGGGGCACGAAGATAGTCGAATGGTCGTAAATAGTGAACAACAGGCGGGAAACGTGAACCGGCGACGTCCTCTCAAGTGGTGTTTTTTTTATTTCAATTTTGACTATAAAAATAGAGTTGGGTGTGCTTCTTAGGGATAACTTTGGCTGTTATTGTAAACCCCCCCCCCAAAAAAAGTTTTAACAGTTGAATCACACCCAAGTGCGTTTACGGTCCTTCCAGAAAATGTCTTTCCTTTCTGAGCCACTCAGGGCTGGTTTACAGGACAGCACATACTTTGACCCTGAATGCAGCATCCAGTTGATAGTCTTTTTTTTTTTTTTTTAAACAATGTGTTTATTAACATTTTCAAATACAGTCAGGGAAAAAAATATTAGACCACCATTTTTTCTTCACTTTCTTGTTCATTTTAATACCTGGTACCACTAAACGTCATCATGTGACTAAAACAGACAGAAAAGAAAACACTGAATGCATAAAAGCAGTGTTTTTGGCAGTACAACGCCATAGCTATTGATGTAAAAACTTAAGTGATTTAGGTTATAATTAAGATAACAATGGAAAATGGTAAGATATCAGCTCTTAAATAAAACTCTTATGAGCAATCTTTGTGGTTATCGTTATGTTTGTCCAAACAAATGTACCTTTAGTTGTACCAGGCATTAAAATGAACAAGAAACTGAAGAAAACAAGGGTGGTCTAATCATTTTTTCCATGACTGTATCTTTCTAAAGGTAAAATTGTAAACATTTGTCTAAGCCAATATGTAATACTATGTCTATTAATTTTTTCCCAAAACATTGCTATCAACCTCTTAGCACACAAGAGAGACATATCTATAAATATTTTTTCTTTTTTGCCGTATTTGTGTTGTTCTGGATACAGTCCTAAAAGAAACAAGCCAGGATTTAGTGGAATACCCTTTAAAATAATTTTTTCCATGGCCATTTTAACCTCGTTCCAGAAAGATTTTATTTTACTACATTGCCATACACAGTGAAATAATGTCCCCTTCTCCTTACTACATTTTGTGCATAAATCTATAATATTACTGTTATATTCAGTTGATAGTCTTATTCCTCAAGTGGAGGAGTTTTCAAAATGGGAGGATGAACGGGAACCGGGAACGAGGTTCACTGCGGTGTGCGGGTTGTTGTAAAGAAGGAGCTGAGTCGGAATTTGGTCGATCTACCTACAATGGTCAAGGTGGTACTGTCATATTAGAGAGATGGGGGAGGGGGCAGTAGAATAATTGTTTCTAAATGTGGTGGATGGGATTAAAGATTGCATTTTGAGCTAAAGTGCTGTGTCATGAACCAAAACAGTCACATGACTTCTGGTCTCGATTCCTGCGTGTTCGAAGGCCACAGTTTTGTTATCGTTCAGGCTCCAACGAGTCTGCTGAGTTTGACGTCTAGAGAACTTATCCAAGGTCCTGATGTTTTCATGTGATGTTTTAAAGGCAATTGTTCCCTACTGATACTTTGTCATTCTGAACCATCCAGCATTCTGTAATGACCTCTCTGAATTTTGCATGCAGACCTGGAGAATAAAAACTCCGTTTTGCACCTCCGTCAGGTTGTCAGTGCTTTGTTTAATAACCGAATTGGCTGCTGCATCACCAGAACACAATTATGGTTGAATTTGAGTGTATGCTTTTGAGTGAGATATGCCCATCCATAACAGTTGGTTGGGTTTTTTACTGTTTTTCTGTGCTTTGTCTGTTCCACTCGCTGCGATATGAAAATTTTGGCGAAATTTGGGTTTCTCGGACCACGGCCCTGGTGCACCACCAAGAGGTGGCTGCAGAGCCCCGGGCCTGCTGGCACATCCCGATGCCGCACCACCGGCCCTGGTGCACCACCAAGAGGTGGCTGCAGAGCCCCGGGCCTGCTGGCACATCCCGATGCCGCACCACCGGCCCTGGTGCACCACCAAGAGGTGGCTGCAGAGCCCCGGGCCTGCTGGCACATCCCGATGCCGCACCACCGGCCCTGGTGCACCACCAAGAGGTGGCTGCAGAGCCCCGGGCCTGCTGGCACATCCCGATGCCGCACCACCGGCCCTGGTGCACCACCAAGAGGTGGCTGCAGAGCCCCGGGCCTGCTGGCACATCCCGATGCCGCACCACCGGCCCTGGTGCACCACCAAGAGGTGGCTGCTGCAGAGCCCCGGGCCTGCTGGCACATCCCGATGCCGCACCACCGGCCCTGGTGCACCACCAAGAGGTGGCTGCAGAGCCCCGGGCCTGCTGGCACATCCCGATGCCGCACCACCGGCCCTGGTGCACCACCAAGAGGTGGCTGCAGAGCCCCGGGCCTGCTGGCACATCCCGATGCCGCACCACCGGCCCTGGTGCACCACCAAGAGGTGGCTGCAGAGCCCCGGGCCTGCTGGCACATCCCGATGCCGCACCACCGGCCCTGGTGCACCACCAAGAGGTGGCTGCAGAGCCCCGGGCCTGCTGGCACATCCCGATGCCGCACCACCGGCCCTGGTGCACCACCAAGAGGTGGCTGCAGAGCCCCGGGCCTGCTGGCACATCCCGATGCCGCACCACCGGCCCTGGTGCACCACCAAGAGGTGGCTGCAGAGCCCCGGGCCTGCTGGCACATCCCGATGCCGCACCACCGGCCCTGGTGCACCACCAAGAGGTGGCTGCAGAGCCCCGGGCCTGCTGGCACATCCCGATGCCGCACCACCGGCCCTGGTGCACCACCAAGAGGTGGCTGCAGAGCCCCGGGCCTGCTGGCACATCCCGATGCCGCACCACCGGCCCTGGTGCACCACCAAGAGGTGGCTGCAGAGCCCCGGGCCTGCTGGCACATCCCGATGCCGCACCACCGGCCCTGGTGCACCACCAAGAGGTGGCTGCAGAGCCCCGGGCCTGCTGGCACATCCCGATGCCGCACCACCGGCCCTGGTGCACCACCAAGAGGTGGCTGCAGAGCCCCGGGCCTGCTGGCACATCCCGATGCCGCACCACCGGCCCTGGTGCACCACCAAGAGGTGGCTGCAGAGCCCCGGGCCTGCTGGCACATCCCGATGCCGCACCACCGGCCCTGGTGTGCACCACCAAGAGGTGGCTGCAGAGCCCCGGGCCTGCTGGCACATCCCGATGCCGCACCACCGGCCCTGGTGCACCACCAAGAGGTGGCTGCAGAGCCCCGGGCCTGCTGGCACATCCCGATGCCGCACCACCGGCCCTGGTGCACCACCAAGAGGTGGCTGCAGAGCCCCGGGCCTGCTGGCACATCCCGATGCCGCACCACCGGCCCTGGTGCACCACCAAGAGGTGGCTGCAGAGCCCCGGGCCTGCTGGCACATCCCGATGCCGCACCACCGGCCCTGGTGCACCACCAAGAGGTGGCTGCAGAGCCCCGGGCCTGCTGGCACATCCCGATGCCGCACCACCGGCCCTGGTGCACCACCAAGAGGTGGCTGCAGAGCCCCGGGCCTGCTGGCACATCCCGATGCCGCACCACCGGCCCTGGTGCACCACCAAGAGGTGGCTGCAGAGCCCCGGGCCTGCTGGCACATCCCGATGCCGCACCACCGGCCCTGGTGCACCACCAAGAGGTGGCTGCAGAGCCCCGGGCCTGCTGGCACATCCCGATGCCGCACCACCGGCCCTGGTGCACCACCAAGAGGTGGCTGCAGAGCCCCGGGCCTGCTGGCACATCCCGATGCCGCACCACCGGCCCTGGTGCACCACCAAGAGGTGGCTGCAGAGCCCCGGGCCTGCTGGCACATCCCGATGCCGCACCACCGGCCCTGGTGCACCACCAAGAGGTGGCTGCAGAGCCCCGGGCCTGCTGGCACATCCCGATGCCGCACCACCGGCCCTGGTGCACCACCAAGAGGTGGCTGCAGAGCCCCGGGCCTGCTGGCACATCCCGATGCCGCACCACCGGCCCTGGTGCACCACCAAGAGGTGGCTGCAGAGCCCCGGGCCTGCTGGCACATCCCGATGCCGCACCACCGGCCCTGGTGCACCACCAAGAGGTGGCTGCAGAGCCCCGGGCCTGCTGGCACATCCCGATGCCGCACCACCGGCCCTGGTGCACCACCAAGAGGTGGCTGCAGAGCCCCGGGCCTGCTGGCACATCCCGATGCCGCACCACCGGCCCTGGTGCACACCACCAAGAGGTGGCTGCTGCAGAGCCCCGGGCCTGCTGGCACATCCCGATGCCGCACCACCGGCCCTGGTGCACCACCAAGAGGTGGCTGCAGAGCCCCGGGCCTGCTGGCACATCCCGATGCCGCACCACCACCGGCCCTGGTGCACCACCAAGAGGTGGCTGCAGAGCCCCGGGGCCTGCTGGCACATCCCGATGCCGCACCACCGGCCCTGGTGCACCACCAAGAGGTGGCTGCAGAGCCCCGGGCCTGCTGGCACATCCCGATGCCGCACCACCGGCCCTGGTGCACCACCAAGAGGTGGCTGCAGAGCCCCGGGCCTGCTGGCACATCCCGATGCCGCACCACCGGCCCTGGTGCACCACCAAGAGGTGGCTGCAGAGCCCCGGGCCTGCTGGCACCATCCCGATGCCGCACCACCGGCCCTGGTGCACCACCAAGAGGTGGCTGCAGAGCCCCGGGCCTGCTGGCACATCCCGATGCCGCACCACCGGCCCTGGTGCACCACCAAGAGGTGGCTGCAGAGCCCCGGGCCTGCTGGCACATCCCGATGCCGCACCACCGGCCCTGGTGCACCACCAAGAGGTGGCTGCAGAGCCCCGGGCCTGCTGGCACATCCCGATGCCGCACCACCGGCCCTGGTGCACCACCAAGAGGTGGCTGCAGAGCCCCGGGCCTGCTGGCACATCCCGATGCCGCACCACCGGCCCTGGTGCACCACCAAGAGGTGGCTGCAGAGCCCCGGGCCTGCTGGCACATCCCGATGCCGCACCACCGGCCCTGGTGCACCACCAAGAGGTGGCTGCAGAGCCCCGGGCCTGCTGGCACATCCCGATGCCGCACCACCGGCCCTGGTGCACCACCAAGAGGTGGCTGCAGAGCCCCGGGCCTGCTGGCACATCCCGATGCCGCACCACCGGCCCTGGTGCACCACCAAGAGGTGGCTGCAGAGCCCCGGGCCTGCTGGCACATCCCGATGCCGCACCACCGGCCCTGGTGCACCACCAAGAGGTGGCTGCAGAGCCCCGGGCCTGCTGGCACATCCCGATGCCGCACCACCGGCCCTGGTGCACCACCAAGAGGTGGCTGCAGAGCCCCGGGCCTGCTGGCACATCCCGATGCCGCACCACCGGCCCTGGTGCACCACCAAGAGGTGGCTGCAGAGCCCCGGGCCTGCTGGCACATCCCGATGCCGCACCACCGGCCCTGGTGCACCACCAAGAGGTGGCTGCAGAGCCCCGGGCCTGCTGGCACATCCCGATGCCGCACCACCGGCCCTGGTGCACCACCAAGAGGTGGCTGCAGAGCCCCGGGGCCTGCTGGCACATCCCGATGCCGCACCACCGGCCCTGGTGCACCACCAAGAGGTGGCTGCAGAGCCCCGGGGCCTGCTGGCACATCCCGATGCCGCACCACCGGCCCTGGTGCACCACCAAGAGGTGGCTGCAGAGCCCCGGGGCCTGCTGGCACATCCCGATGCCGCACCACCGGCCCTGGTGCACCACCAAGAGGTGGCTGCAGAGCCCCGGGCCTGCTGGCACATCCCGATGCCGCACCACCGGCCCTGGTGCACCACCAAGAGGTGGCTGCAGAGCCCCGGGCCTGCTGGCACATCCCGATGCCGCACCACCGGCCCTGGTGCACCACCAAGAGGTGGCTGCAGAGCCCCGGGCCTGCTGGCACATCCCGATGCCGCACCACCGGCCCTGGTGCACCACCAAGAGGTGGCTGCAGAGCCCCGGGCCTGCTGGCACATCCCGATGCCGCACCACCGGCCCTGGTGCACCACCAAGAGGTGGCTGCAGAGCCCCGGGCCTGCTGGCACATCCCGATGCCGCACCACCGGCCCTGGTGCACCACCAAGAGGTGGCTGCAGAGCCCCGGGCCTGCTGGCACATCCCGATGCCGCACCACCGGCCCTGGTGCACCACCAAGAGGTGGCTGCAGAGCCCCGGGCCTGCTGGCACATCCCGATGCCGCACCACCGGCCCTGGTGCACCACCAAGAGGTGGCTGCAGAGCCCCGGGCCTGCTGGCACATCCCGATGCCGCACCACCGGCCCTGGTGCACCACCAAGAGGTGGCTGCAGAGCCCCGGGCCTGCTGGCACATCCCGATGCCGCACCACCGGCCCTGGTGCACCACCAAGAGGTGGCTGCAGAGCCCCGGGCCTGCTGGCACATCCCGATGCCGCACCACCGGCCCTGGTGCACCACCAAGAGGTGGCTGCAGAGCCCCGGGCCTGCTGGCACATCCCGATGCCGCACCACCGGCCCTGGTGCACCACCAAGAGGTGGCTGCAGAGCCCCGGGCCTGCTGGCACATCCCGATGCCGCACCACCGGCCCTGGTGCACCACCAAGAGGTGGCTGCAGAGCCCCGGGCCTGCTGGCACATCCCGATGCCGCACCACCGGCCCTGGTGCACCACCAAGAGGTGGCTGCAGAGCCCCGGGCCTGCTGGCACATCCCGATGCCGCACCACCGGCCCTGGTGCACCACCAAGAGGTGGCTGCAGAGCCCCGGGCCTGCTGGCACATCCCGATGCCGCACCACCGGCCCTGGTGCACCACCAAGAGGTGGCTGCAGAGCCCCGGGCCTGCTGGCACATCCCGATGCCGCACCACCGGCCCTGGTGCACCACCAAGAGGTGGCTGCAGAGCCCCGGGCCTGCTGGCACATCCCGATGCCGCACCACCGGCCCTGGTGCACCACCAAGAGGTGGCTGCAGAGCCCCGGGCCTGCTGGCACATCCCGATGCCGCACCACCGGCCCTGGTGCACCACCAAGAGGTGGCTGCAGAGCCCCGGGCCTGCTGGCACATCCCGATGCCGCACCACCGGCCCTGGTGCACCACCAAGAGGTGGCTGCAGAGCCCCGGGCCTGCTGGCACATCCCGATGCCGCACCACCGGCCCTGGTGCACCACCAAGAGGTGGCTGCAGAGCCCCGGGCCTGCTGGCACATCCCGATGCCGCACCACCGGCCCTGGTGCACCACCAAGAGGTGGCTGCAGAGCCCCGGGCCTGCTGGCACATCCCGATGCCGCACACCACCGGCCCTGGTGCACCACCAAGAGGTGGCTGCAGAGCCCCGGGCCTGCTGGCACATCCCGATGCCGCACCACCGGCCCTGGTGCACCACCAAGAGGTGGCTGCAGAGCCCCGGGCCTGCTGGCACATCCCGATGCCGCACCACCGGCCCTGGTGCACCACCAAGAGGTGGCTGCAGAGCCCCGGGCCTGCTGGCACATCCCGATGCCGCACCACCGGCCCTGGTGCACCACCAAGAGGTGGCTGCAGAGCCCCGGGCCTGCTGGCACATCCCGATGCCGCACCACCGGCCCTGGTGCACCACCAAGAGGTGGCTGCAGAGCCCCGGGCCTGCTGGCACATCCCGATGCCGCACCACCGGCCCTGGTGCACCACCAAGAGGTGGCTGCAGAGCCCCGGGCCTGCTGGCACATCCCGATGCCGCACCACCGGCCCTGGTGCACCACCAAGAGGTGGCTGCAGAGCCCCGGGCCTGCTGGCACATCCCGATGCCGCACCACCGGCCCTGGTGCACCACCAAGAGGTGGCTGCAGAGCCCCGGGCCTGCTGGCACATCCCGATGCCGCACCACCGGCCCTGGTGCACCACCAAGAGGTGGCTGCAGAGCCCCGGGCCTGCTGGCACATCCCGATGCCGCACCACCGGCCCTGGTGCACCACCAAGAGGTGGCTGCAGAGCCCCGGGCCTGCTGGCACATCCCGATGCCGCACCACCGGCCCTGGTGCACCACCAAGAGGTGGCTGCAGAGCCCCGGGCCTGCTGGCACATCCCGATGCCGCACCACCGGCCCTGGTGCACCACCACCAAGAGGTGGCTGCAGAGCCCCGGGCCTGCTGGCACATCCCGATGCCGCACCACCGGCCCTGGTGCACCACCAAGAGGTGGCTGCAGAGCCCCGGGCCTGCTGGCACATCCCGATGCCGCACCACCGGCCCTGGTGCACCACCAAGAGGTGGCTGCAGAGCCCCGGGCCTGCTGGCACATCCCGATGCCGCACCACCGGCCCTGGTGCACCACCAAGAGGTGGCTGCAGAGCCCCGGGCCTGCTGGCACATCCCGATGCCGCACCACCGGCCCTGGTGCACCACCAAGAGGTGGCTGCAGAGCCCCGGGCCTGCTGGCACATCCCGATGCCGCACCACCGGCCCTGGTGCACCACCAAGAGGTGGCTGCAGAGCCCCGGGCCTGCTGGCACATCCCGATGCCGCACCACCGGCCCTGGTGCACCACCAAGAGGTGGCTGCAGAGCCCCGGGCCTGCTGGCACATCCCGATGCCGCACCACCGGCCCTGGTGCACCACCAAGAGGTGGCTGCAGAGCCCCGGGCCTGCTGGCACATCCCGATGCCGCACCACCGGCCCTGGTGCACCACCAAGAGGTGGCTGCAGAGCCCCGGGCCTGCTGGCACATCCCGATGCCGCACCACCGGCCCTGGTGCACCACCAAGAGGTGGCTGCAGAGCCCCGGGCCTGCTGGCACATCCCGATGCCGCACCACCGGCCCTGGTGCACCACCAAGAGGTGGCTGCAGAGCCCCGGGCCTGCTGGCACATCCCGATGCCGCACCACCGGCCCTGGTGCACCACCAAGAGGTGGCTGCAGAGCCCCGGGCCTGCTGGCACATCCCGATGCCGCACCACCGGCCCTGGTGCACCACCAAGAGGTGGCTGCAGAGCCCCGGGCCTGCTGGCACATCCCGATGCCGCACCACCGGCCCTGGTGCACCACCAAGAGGTGGCTGCAGAGCCCCGGGCCTGCTGGCACATCCCGATGCCGCACCACCGGCCCTGGTGCACCACCAAGAGGTGGCTGCAGAGCCCCGGGCCTGCTGGCACATCCCGATGCCGCACCACCGGCCCTGGTGCACCACCAAGAGGTGGCTGCAGAGCCCCGGGCCTGCTGGCACATCCCGATGCCGCACCACCGGCCCTGGTGCAAACCACCAAGAGGTGGCTGCAGAGCCCCGGGCCTGCTGGCACATCCCGATGCCGCACCACCGGCCCTGGTGCACCACCAAGAGGTGGCTGCAGAGCCCCGGGCCTGCTGGCACATCCCGATGCCGCACCACCGGCCCTGGTGCACCACCAAGAGGTGGCTGCAGAGCCCCGGGCCTGCTGGCACATCCCGATGCCGCACCACCGGCCCTGGTGCACCACCAAGAGGTGGCTGCAGAGCCCCGGGCCTGCTGGCACATCCCGATGCCGCACCACCGGCCCTGGTGCACCACCAAGAGGTGGCTGCAGAGCCCCGGGCCTGCTGGCACATCCCGATGCCGCACCACCGGCCCTGGTGCACCACCAAGAGGTGGCTGCAGAGCCCCGGGCCTGCTGGCACATCCCGATGCCGCACCACCGGCCCTGGTGCACCACCAAGAGGTGGCTGCAGAGCCCCGGGCCTGCTGGCACATCCCGATGCCGCACCACCGGCCCTGGTGCACCACCAAGAGGTGGCTGCAGAGCCCCGGGCCTGCTGGCACATCCCGATGCCGCACCACCGGCCCTGGTGCACCACCAAGAGGTGGCTGCAGAGCCCCGGGCCTGCTGGCACATCCCGATGCCGCACCACCGGCCCTGGTGCACCACCAAGAGGTGGCTGCAGAGCCCCGGGCCTGCTGGCACATCCCGATGCCGCACCACCGGCCCTGGTGCACCACCAAGAGGTGGCTGCAGAGCCCCGGGCCTGCTGGCACATCCCGATGCCGCACCACCGGCCCTGGTGCACCACCAAGAGGTGGCTGCAGAGCCCCGGGCCTGCTGGCACATCCCGATGCCGCACCACCGGCCCTGGTGCACCACCAAGAGGTGGCTGCAGAGCCCCGGGCCTGCTGGCACATCCCGATGCCGCACCACCGGCCCTGGTGCACCACCAAGAGGTGGCTGCAGAGCCCCGGGCCTGCTGGCACATCCCGATGCCGCACCACCGGCCCTGGTGCACCACCAAGAGGTGGCTGCAGAGCCCCGGGCCTGCTGGCACATCCCGATGCCGCACCACCGGCCCTGGTGCACCACCAAGAGGTGGCTGCAGAGCCCCGGGCCTGCTGGCACATCCCGATGCCGCACCACCGGCCCTGGTGCACCACCAAGAGGTGGCTGCAGAGCCCCGGGCCTGCTGGCACATCCCGATGCCGCACCACCGGCCCTGGTGCACCACCAAGAGGTGGCTGCAGAGCCCCGGGCCTGCTGGCACATCCCGATGCCGCACCACCGGCCCTGGTGCACCACCAAGAGGTGGCTGCAGAGCCCCGGGCCTGCTGGCACATCCCGATGCCGCACCACCGGCCCTGGTGCACCACCAAGAGGTGGCTGCAGAGCCCCGGGCCTGCTGGCACATCCCGATGCCGCACCACCGGCCCTGGTGCACCACCAAGAGGTGGCTGCAGAGCCCCGGGCCTGCTGGCACATCCCGATGCCGCACCACCGGCCCTGGTGCACCACCAAGAGGTGGCTGCAGAGCCCCGGGCCTGCTGGCACATCCCGATGCCGCACCACCGGCCCTGGTGCACCACCAAGAGGTGGCTGCAGAGCCCCGGGCCTGCTGGCACATCCCGATGCCGCACCACCGGCCCTGGTGCACCACCAAGAGGTGGCTGCAGAGCCCCGGGCCTGCTGGCACATCCCGATGCCGCACCACCGGCCCTGGTGCACCACCAAGAGGTGGCTGCAGAGCCCCGGGCCTGCTGGCACATCCCGATGCCGCACCACCGGCCCTGGTGCACCACCAAGAGGTGGCTGCAGAGCCCCGGGCCTGCTGGCACATCCCGATGCCGCACCACCGGCCCTGGTGCACCACCAAGAGGTGGCTGCAGAGCCCCGGGCCTGCTGGCACATCCCGATGCCGCACCACCGGCCCTGGTGCACCACCAAGAGGTGGCTGCAGAGCCCCGGGCCTGCTGGCACATCCCGATGCCGCACCACCGGCCCTGGTGCACCACCAAGAGGTGGCTGCAGAGCCCCGGGCCTGCTGGCACATCCCGATGCCGCACCACCGGCCCTGGTGCACCACCAAGAGGTGGCTGCAGAGCCCCGGGCCTGCTGGCACATCCCGATGCCGCACCACCGGCCCTGGTGCACCACCAAGAGGTGGCTGCAGAGCCCCGGGCCTGCTGGCACATCCCGATGCCGCACCACCGGCCCTGGTGCACCACCAAGAGGTGGCTGCAGAGCCCCGGGCCTGCTGGCACATCCCGATGCCGCACCACCGGCCCTGGTGCACCACCAAGAGGTGGCTGCAGAGCCCCGGGCCTGCTGGCACATCCCGATGCCGCACCACCGGCCCTGGTGCACCACCAAGAGGTGGCTGCAGAGCCCCGGGCCTGCTGGCACATCCCGATGCCGCACCACCGGCCCTGGTGCACCACCAAGAGGTGGCTGCAGAGCCCCGGGCCTGCTGGCACATCCCGATGCCGCACCACCGGCCCTGGTGCACCACCAAGAGGTGGCTGCAGAGCCCCGGGCCTGCTGGCACATCCCGATGCCGCACCACCGGCCCTGGTGCACCACCAAGAGGTGGCTGCAGAGCCCCGGGCCTGCTGGCACATCCCGATGCCGCACCACCGGCCCTGGTGCACCACCAAGAGGTGGCTGCAGAGCCCCGGGCCTGCTGGCACATCCCGATGCCGCACCACCGGCCCTGGTGCACCACCAAGAGGTGGCTGCAGAGCCCCGGGCCTGCTGGCACATCCCGATGCCGCACCACCACCGGCCCTGGTGCACCACCAAGAGGTGGCTGCAGAGCCCCGGGCCTGCTGGCACATCCCGATGCCGCACCACCGGCCCTGGTGCACCACCAAGAGGTGGCTGCAGAGCCCCGGGCCTGCTGGCACATCCCGATGCCGCACCACCGGCCCTGGTGCACCACCAAGAGGTGGCTGCAGAGCCCCGGGCCTGCTGGCACATCCCGATGCCGCACCACCGGCCCTGGTGCACCACCAAGAGGTGGCTGCAGAGCCCCGGGCCTGCTGGCACATCCCGATGCCGCACCACCGGCCCTGGTGCACCACCAAGAGGTGGCTGCAGAGCCCCGGGCCTGCTGGCACATCCCGATGCCGCACCACCGGCCCTGGTGCACCACCAAGAGGTGGCTGCAGAGCCCCGGGCCTGCTGGCACATCCCGATGCCGCACCACCGGCCCTGGTGCACCACCAAGAGGTGGCTGCAGAGCCCCGGGCCTGCTGGCACATCCCGATGCCGCACCACCGGCCCTGGTGCACCACCAAGAGGTGGCTGCAGAGCCCCGGGCCTGCTGGCACATCCCGATGCCGCACCACCGGCCCTGGTGCACCACCAAGAGGTGGCTGCAGAGCCCCGGGCCTGCTGGCACATCCCGATGCCGCACCACCGGCCCTGGTGCACCACCAAGAGGTGGCTGCAGAGCCCCGGGCCTGCTGGCACATCCCGATGCCGCACCACCGGCCCTGGTGCACCACCAAGAGGTGGCTGCAGAGCCCCGGGCCTGCTGGCACATCCCGATGCCGCACCACCGGCCCTGGTGCACCACCAAGAGGTGGCTGCAGAGCCCCGGGCCTGCTGGCACATCCCGATGCCGCACCACCGGCCCTGGTGCACCACCAAGAGGTGGCTGCAGAGCCCCGGGCCTGCTGGCACATCCCGATGCCGCACCACCGGCCCTGGTGCACCACCAAGAGGTGGCTGCAGAGCCCCGGGCCTGCTGGCACATCCCGATGCCGCACCACCGGCCCTGGTGCACCACCAAGAGGTGGCTGCAGAGCCCCGGGCCTGCTGGCACATCCCGATGCCGCACCACCGGCCCTGGTGCACCACCAAGAGGTGGCTGCAGAGCCCCGGGCCTGCTGGCACATCCCGATGCCGCACCACCGGCCCTGGTGCACCACCAAGAGGTGGCTGCAGAGCCCCGGGCCTGCTGGCACATCCCGATGCCGCACCACCGGCCCTGGTGCACCACCAAGAGGTGGCTGCAGAGCCCCGGGCCTGCTGGCACATCCCGATGCCGCACCACCGGCCCTGGTGCACCACCAAGAGGTGGCTGCAGAGCCCCGGGGGCTGCTGGCACATCCCGATGCCGCACCACCGGCCCTGGTGCACCACCAAGAGGTGGCTGCAGAGCCCCGGGCCTGCTGGCACATCCCGATGCCGCACCACCGGCCCTGGTGCACCACCAAGAGGTGGCTGCAGAGCCCCGGGGCCTGCTGGCACATCCCGATGCCGCACCACCGGCCCTGGTGCACCACCAAGAGGTGGCTGCAGAGCCCCGGGGCCTGCTGGCACATCCCGATGCCGCACCACCGGCCCTGGTGCACCACCAAGAGGTGGCTGCAGAGCCCCGGGGCCTGCTGGCACATCCCGATGCCGCACCACCGGCCCTGGTGCACCACCAAGAGGTGGCTGCAGAGCCCCGGGGCCTGCTGGCACATCCCGATGCCGCACCACCGGCCCTGGTGCACCACCAAGAGGTGGCTGCAGAGCCCCGGGGCCTGCTGGCACATCCCGATGCCGCACCACCGGCCCTGGTGCACCACCAAGAGGTGGCTGCAGAGCCCCGGGCCTGCTGGCACATCCCGATGCCGCACCACCGGCCCTGGTGCACCACCAAGAGGTGGCTGCAGAGCCCCGGGCCTGCTGGCACATCCCGATGCCGCACCACCGGCCCTGGTGCACCACCAAGAGGTGGCTGCAGAGCCCCGGGCCTGCTGGCACATCCCGATGCCGCACCACCGGCCCTGGTGCACCACCAAGAGGTGGCTGCAGAGCCCCGGGCCTGCTGGCACATCCCGATGCCGCACCACCGGCCCTGGTGCACCACCAAGAGGTGGCTGCAGAGCCCCGGGCCTGCTGGCACATCCCGATGCCGCACCACCGGCCCTGGTGCACCACCAAGAGGTGGCTGCAGAGCCCCGGGCCTGCTGGCACATCCCGATGCCGCACCACCGGCCCTGGTGCACCACCAAGAGGTGGCTGCAGAGCCCCGGGCCTGCTGGCACATCCCGATGCCGCACCACCGGCCCTGGTGCACCACCAAGAGGTGGCTGCAGAGCCCCGGGCCTGCTGGCACATCCCGATGCCGCACCACCGGCCCTGGTGCACCACCAAGAGGTGG